>VWZW01001524.1:1419415-1621506 GCA_013397115.1 Edolisoma coerulescens
CTTTTTCTTTTTCTTTTTCTTTTTCTTTTTCTTTTTCTTTTTCTTTTTCTTTTTCTTTTTCTTTTTCTTGTTTCTTTTTTTCTTTTCCTGCTCAGATAACATATCTCATCGTGATTCTGTAGGAGACGGTCTCTGTGTTTTTTGTCCAGGCCCCCAGACGAGCCCCCAGGCAATCCCCGCTCCGCACTGGGGCCCGCAGCCCACCTGGCTTGGGCGGTGAGGGGACACACCAGGCTGCTGGAGCTGGATGCTTGCGAGAGTCTGAGCAGCAGCGCAAAGTAGCAGACATTACAACACAGGCACGTTTTCTGAGAGGGCAGAAGGAACTCCGTGGGTAATAGTTGCTTTTTATACTGCTGCAAGCTTTCAGTGTTTCCAAGCACCCTTTTGAAGGCATACAGACATTGAGTACTGCAGGCAGATGTTATACGTGTCTGTCTCCGTAAAATGACGCATATACAAGTGAGAGCCTTTTCTCATTTTCTTCTTTTTTTTTTTTNATCACCTTGTCTCTCAAGGACAGCACATTGCTAAAATGCAGGCAGAGATTTATTGGAGGGACAGAAGGACTTTACTCCTCCTGCTCCTCTCCTTCTCAGCTCACGTCTCCCACTTCTCTGCCAGTCTGGCATCTCTTATGCTGCACTGTGAGCTGGAAGAAAGTAAGCAATGGAGCAAGGAGAACGTCTTGCCCCTGCCCCTGTCCGTAGCTTGACATGGGGGAAGATAGCCTGCTGTTGGGAGACAAGAGATGTAGTTACCTTCATTACTTGCCCCAGAATAAAGGCACGTTGTCTCAGTCACCATAGCCACTGGGTTGCTTTCCCTGACTTTCTTTCCCCTTTCTGGAATGTCCTGAAAAATATCCTACAATGAAACCTGCTCAATAACAGTTTTCTTCCTTATAATGGTTTGATATACAGTGGATTCCATGAACAGAGAGAGCAATAGTCTCCTTATCCTGAGGTCTTGTGGGGACTCACATAAAAAAAATTAAAGTCCTCAAAGTGCTGAAGTGGGTGCTATCATGCCTGCAGTATGCACTGCAGCTTCCTGCCAGACTCTAGCTTTGGTTTAGAAGCACTTCTGCTTCACCTGAGAGCCAAGTGTTGGTTGCTGGACCCTGATTCTTGGCAGTGCTGGACTAAAATCACTCTTCTACCATGAATTTTGAAGGAAGTGTGGTTCTGCTTGGTCTGGGTTATTACCATTGCACTTTATGTAACCCAGTTGTACACCTACTGTTCAGACTCCTGTTTCTGTCTTGTTTAGAATTCGAGTTTCATGTGCAACTTTGGAGAAGTGGATTTGAGGTCCTGAGACACTCAGGAATCTTTAAAAGTTCTATGCTTAGTTTGCTTTCAGCTGTTTGAATGGACTAATAATTAGTAGAAATCATTTAATAAATAGAGTGGTGAGATTGAGGTACTGAGTGTGTATGCTGAGTTGTTATCCAACTGGAAATTAAAATTCTCACTATGCTGGAAATTCATAGCTAATGACTAATAATATAACCAGTATTAGACCTAACTTAATCTAGTCTTACAACCCTTGTAATAGATGCACATTCCTCTTCAGAGTTAATTTTCAGGGTGCTTATAAACATCACGGTCAGTTCATTCCATTTACTCTCTTGCTTTGTGGTGGGTAAGACTTCAGTAAAATTATCTGTACTCAGTATGTGCCTATAGAATCATCCAATCATGTAAATTCAGGGGCACTATTTTTAATCAGACAATATAATTGGTACTAATCTTGAAATAAATGGTGCTCCTGAGAAGCAGGAGCTCCTGTCTTCTTCGGAGCACCATCTGTGTGGCTCATATGCAATCAGCAATATTTATATTAAATGCTATATATTCTGCCTCATCTACTGTTTGATTTCCTCTCTCTGAGTCTCATGCTATGAACCAAAACAAGAATCACAGCACCCAAGATCTGACAAGTAATTTTTTCCCTCAATCTGCTATGTGTACCTTGTTAATGCAGCTTTGTTCAGTCCTTTTGTCAACATTCAGTGCCCATAGCACACCCAGTCTTCCCAGTGCAAGGTGTTTAGCTCAATTTTCTTTATAATTTCTATGAAGCTTTTATGTATCTCCCTCATATCTTCTAAAGCTTTTCTGTTTTCTCTATTTCATCACAGTCATATGGATCCCACATTGTCTTGTCCCAAAGTACTGTGTTAGATTATCCCCAGAAACACTGTTCTGCTACTCAGTTACTAGAAGACTACTCTCTAATTGTTTTGTTTGTTCTGTTGTTTGTTAGTTTTAGGTTGTAAGAGGCAAAATTTTACTCTTTTGGCTAAAAAAAAAACTATAATAAAATTGAGCATACATTTTTCTCGTTGCCATTTTGCTAACAAATGTGCTTTTCTTGTTCTTTCTTTTTTCTTACATGGTAAGGGGTTTGTAAGCAAGCTGGATGAATTCATTCACTGGCTAAATGAAGCCATGGAAACAACAGAGAATTGGACTCCTCCTAAAGCAGAGACAGACAGCCTTAAACTGTACCTGGAGACACACTTGGTAGGACAAGATTATACTATGATTGCTATCAGTAATTGAAGTGTTCTGCTGTGCTTTTTATTTGATTATTATTTTTTAATTACTAGTGTGCGTCTATATTTTAATGTGAGATTTGCAACATTGCAGTTTATTTTAATGAAAATACCAACAAATTATTTTCTGTACTTGAAATATGTACTGATAACTTTGTAAAAATTAAATTAAAAGGCAGAATTGCATTACAATTGAGAATTTATGTCCAAACTGAAAGAAAAGACAATAGAAAGAGGAGAGAAGATATTTTTTCTGCTGATCTTTCTAGGATTTTTACTCCAGTGTAACATTAATGAAAGTCTTATTAGTGAGGGACTCTTATTCTGTCTCCCACAGTTTTAACATAGCACAGTGTCATTTAAATAAAATATTTGGAATAGTTATTTCAATTATTTTACTTGATGTGCATTTCTGTCATTTAATTAATACATATTTTATACTGCAGGTAGAAAACAGAGCTCAATGTATGCTGTTCAATGGGTAGATATCTTAACAGGTAAACTGCTCTAGCTGGTAAAAGGAAAATAAAAAAAATACAGAAAATTAAACTAAGAAATTTCCTCTCTTTCTGCCAAAATCTTAGGTTCTTGCCAGTATGAAATGGAATAAAACATGGTGATAGCACTACTCTGAGCCAATGACCTAGACACCCCAGCTGTATGAAACAGTACATTAGCTGAGCCCACATCACATCATCAACCCCCAAAGCTCAGTCTCATTTCCAGTCTCTGATAATCTTATGGTAAAAACTTATTGGACAGTCCCAGGAAGTCACATGATGCATTACAGTGAAAAATGTCATCTTAATCCCTACTGTAATAGTGGAGTGACCATTATTAAATTAAGTATACATCAACCACATATACAATTAGAACCAAACTGAACACTGTCTTCAGGATTTCAGCTCTACAGAAAGCTCTTGTGTCTTTTGTTCTTAAACATTTCTGTTGTAGTAGTGCCTACGGGCAGTCACTGTATTAAGTGCCCATTGTGGTAGTCTGTCAAATGCAGTATGAAGACACTTTGTTTTTCCTTATGTTGCAGATTTTGGGTTTTGGGGCAGAGTTCAGCTTTTTGCCTTGCCTTCTGCACACACTCAGTCCCATGATTCCCACTGTGTTTACAGGTGCTCTGAAGACACAGAGCATGTTGTGAAATCAGACGTCAGAAAAGACATGGTCACTTCAATTTGTTTTCCTTGTACTCTGCAACATGAGACTTTTGACAAGAAGTTTTTATGAGTAGAATCACAATTTTCACTCTTGACTGGATAAAAAGAAACGTAATCCAGGTAACAGGGCAATCACCAGGCTGAGAAACTCTCATGGTCAGTTTCTTTTTCCCTTTCTTCCATGGGAAGGAGCACAGTAGCTCATTTGCAGGCAAATTACTTCCAACTTTGCCATGTGGTTCTTGGGGAGGTGAGGCCAAACCCATCTATCTCAGACTGGAATGTGGAGCAATAGCTCAGAGGCAACTCCATCATTGCTAGAGGTAGTCCAAATAAATGGGTATGTGGCCACCTGTACTATCTCACTTTCTCCTGTCAGTACTTAGGCCCTAGCTACACTCTGTGTATCTGGGGTAAGGAAATCCTCATATACTTCAGGATCACTATATTATGAAACAAGTTGGGGATTTTTTCACTTCACTACAGAAGTAAAATATCTAAAGAATGGTTCAGTTTCTATTTGATAATAATATGATTACTTTATGGCACCTATGGCCAGTGAAAAATCCACTGAATAACCTGAACAAACATAACTGAGTTTTGTTTTTTGAATTTCAGAAAATGTATGCTGTCATACTAGTTTCTACACAGCAGAAAATACAGAGCATTTTTGTGGCATGGAAGATAGTTATTTGTATTAACTAGATTGTCAGCTTTTCAGTGGCTTTTATCTGTCAGACATCCTAATCTGTGTTTAAACAGAAGTATATGAACTTCAATTCATGTTAAGCTCACTGTTGAAATTTCCCTTAGTTGAGCATTTTAAGGCAATGGTGATCATGGTTTGTGTGAGGGACTTATGCTGCTCATTTTCTTCTTTTGCCTGTCAGGTTATACATGTCAGACTCACCTAAAATATGCTGAAGTACAGGGCTTAGAACTTTACAAGATTAGGTTCCAGACTTACGGGTTTGTAATACAGATACTGGTAGTAAACTAGCTGGGAAAACAAAGAAAATGTCTTGGTTCTTTCCCATGTACTGCATCTACACCAGCATATCTCATATCTATTTCCTCAGTCATGCAGGTTTTCTCATAGAATGAGTGAAAACTTGGTGTAGATAAGTATTTTTATTAGTAGAGACATGTCCTTAGCATTTAGCACAAGTTATCAATTCCATGAATTGTGATACTGTTTTCTTTGAAATACATTTGTTGTAATGACAAAATTAGTGCCATAAAGAGAGAATATTTTGCATTTATGAATGAAATCTCTTCTGTCAAAATTTAAGAAAAGAAAATACCATGAGCAAGAAAACACAAAGAATGTACTTGTTCCCTTTGTGATTGGTTGGGAAAAGTCTTGCAGAGGCGACAAGGACAAAGTTGGAAACATCCTCCAAATTTTTCAGAACATAAAATTGTAGGCTGTCACTTTAGGATTCCAATGTAAAATGTTGATAAAAGTTTGAATCTCTCCCCACTGAGACTTACTTTTCTTCATCTTTGACATTTCGATAAATGGTGTGGCACAGACATGTAAATAGAGTGTTTAAAAAAAAAATAAAAGCATCACAAGAAACCTACAGCATCAACTTATAAAAATCTTTGCATAAACTAATGCTCACATGAGGAGTCAAATCTCTTGAACAGGATGGCAATACAAATCTCTATTACAAGTTTCGTAGCATGACATCAGCTTAAATGGATACAATTCCCCAAACAATTGTTCTTATTAATTCTTATACCTGGCCTGGCAATGCTGTCCACAAGGATGTTAATCAACACTTTGAAGCACATGAATAGAGTTTGTCTATTGCTCTTGGCTCAGCAAGAGCTGCCTGCAGAGGCATCTCTGTAAGGCTCCAAAGGTCTCGCCTGGACAGCTCCTGAGCAGTGAAGCACACTGTGGTGAAGGTGGAAGGCAGCCTCTCCTCGGTTTGGTCTGGTTTTCCCAGTAATCTCATCTGCACAGAGACTAGCTGGGGAGTTCCTGGACTACCAAGGGAATTCACAACTAAATGCAGTGTGTGCACACAGGCACAGGCCTGATACCCACTGCAATTATAATTATCAACTGTAAGACATATCAGAATTTCATTCTTAAATCACAGTTACAACTTAAACTCCATAGATTTTGCCACAATGAGAAACCGTACAGTTTGCTAAAGCGTGTGAATTTTTTCTGCAAATTGAAAGGTAGTCTACATCTTGAATGTGTGCTGAACTAGACAATCTTCATCTTAGAGAACAGTTTTCTTGCAAATTTTAAAACTCAGTTCCCTGATGTTCTGCAGAACAAAAGTTGCTATATGTTTCATTTTAGATAACACCAAGCACAAATCTATAAATGCAAATGCTCTCAGAGATCCCTGGAATAGTGACTGAAATTATTCTTTCAATTTTACAGGTCTTCACAACTCAGTAATGTTGGTTAAACTGATTTGGGAGCTGTGTGCTTTCCATTCGTATGGAAAAGCTGACATGGAGCAGCCACCCCTTGAACATCTGGCACTCTGCAGGCAGCCACCCAAGCCAGCAGATGTCGAAAACACTAATATGTTTTCATAAAACAGGCGTGTTTTTCAGCAGAAATATACTTTTCCACAAAGGCCTCGGTCAGTCCTACTAGAGAAAAAGTGAAGCAGGTTTTGAATTTTTTGAACAATTAGGCTGTAATCAGTTCCCAATGAAAAGATAGCTTCATTTACCTTACCAAAAAGGAACTTCTGAAAATGGTTTCTGATTCACTTTATGTTTTGTATCTCTCCTTTTCTGTTATGCTGATTCTTGCCCATTGGCACACCGATCAAAATCAGCTACTAGCAGACTCTAAGCATAGACTTGGTGGTATGCAAATCAGTTGTCATCAAAAACAGTATCCTGAAGGCAACTTATGAGCTAAAAGCAACTGTCTAGGTGGTACTGCTGTGCTTGTGAAACCAAGCAGACTTTCTAAGCAGCTTGACAAATAGAGTTCACCGTGTATCTCTTGACTGTTTTAGTTTGCTAAAAAGGACATTTAACTTTATCCATGGCCTGATAAGATACATTGTTTTAGCACAGTAAAGAAGTAAGCTAGCTACCGTGAAGAACTGCTTAAGAAAAGGTTCAGACAAGAGGCACTATATATATTTGCTGAGGTCTGGAACTTTTAATTCTGTAGTCTCAACTTCTTCCTTTGTTGTTAACACAGTACTTTGTTTTCTTGTTGCTGCACAACTCCTACTTGTGAACTGTAGAATGGTGTGCTCTTAGGTTGTTTGTACTAAGCTGTTTCTGTGTCTAGAGTCATACTTAGGGCTAGGGAACACAAGAATTTTAAATGGGATCCTGCAAATGAAAAATACATTTTACACTTATTTAGATGCAACTTTTTTAGTACTTCTTGCGTTATTAGTAGATGTCGGCAAACAATATTTTTTCAGTAGAGACAAAACTAATTAAGGTAAAGTCTTAGAAATTTTGAATTAGTAGTCAAGTATTTTTGTCCATTTTTGTCCAGTAAGACTGTCCTAACAGTCTCCTCCTTAAAAAAACTGAATGTTCACACTAGGGTTTTTTACTTCTTGGTTTTTTTAGGCAAAAATATATGTTCTGTTTAGTTGAAACTAGAATAGCAAATATTGTTCTGTAAAAACTACAAGTGGTGAGGATTGCATGTAGTTATTGCAGTAAAAATTGTGGTTTGGATATGCTAACTGATAATTTCCATGAATGGTAATTTCTTAGTTTTCTTTTCAGATCCCTGTCAGTAATATTTACTCCAATTTAGTCACAAGTTTTGTGCCACATTAAAATCCTTTTTAGCCCAGAATGGGTTTATTATATTAACCTTCTTAGTCACCGTATTTACTTTACTTGTTAGAGTCTTAAAAATATCATAGAGCAAGCATCATTAATATTTCAAAACAAATTAGACAAGTTGATTCACACTAGCATTTACTTTCCTTCTGTATATAAAGTTTAGATGTCATCTCCATTCAGAACCAAATTCTTCTTAAGATACAGGGGGGTCGAATTTTATTATCTAAAGAGAAATGAAATAAGAATTTTTCTGTCTCCATTATAAATGCTTCTGGCCACATCATGGCTCAGCACTTTCTGAGCTGTAAACAGCAAATGCTTTCATACAGAGAATAGATTGTATTTTCACATTTAAGAAATTGTGTTGGTGAAGTAATGATGCCTCAGTGATATTTCATGATACCTGTTTTCTGTTTGCAACAAGGCTGCTATGTCTGAAAAAAGGATCATTCTCATCTCCCTGGAAAAATCTCATTTTCTGAAAAATATCAGTTTAGAGTAGTATTAAATATCTATTCTTATTGAAAATAAGGTTAAATACACATGCCTTGGGCTAATCTACTGACTCTCTTTGTGGCAGCAGTGGTAAGAGTAATTTTATTAAAGGTATTAAAGCCTCTGAAATGGCTAAGTTATGTATTGTACTTTTGCTGTATGGGAATTTCCAATGTACATGGGAGCTAATTTAGATAATTTTCTCAAAATATAGAATACTTTCAGGAGCATGATGGTGCTAAAGAGTGAGAACCAGAAGTGACCTAATCTTTTGTTTCTCTAAGGACTTTGATTTGAATTTGTTTATACTATTGCTAGTTTGAATTTTTAAATTTTGTGGGGTTTTTTTATCTTGACAGGCATTTTGAGTATGCATGGGTTCCTGAATGTATGTCCTTTTATATAGAAAGCAGTCTGCAGAACATACTGATCAGGGGTGTAGACTAAACTCAGCAGATTTCACAGGCAAATGAAATGATTTAATAGGAAGTAAGACAGCAAACCTAAACAAACAGAATACATGTATATTGTCAGTTTTGACTATTATTCAGCTTTTAAAATCTGTAAACCAAATAACCTCTATGTAAACTTTTCTGTTTCTTGAGTTAAAACGTAGGAAATGTTGCTGTCATTTTAATACACTTGGCTCTACCTTTTTTATAGTCTGAATCCAGAGAATGTACAGTTGCTGGCTGTGGGGAAAATAGAGGTTTCTAAACTGTGTGGACTGTTCTTCAAATTTAAACAACATTTTTGGTGACTAAGGAAAGGAAAAATCAGGCATATGAAAAAGAAAATCCAGGTATATCACCCTGCTGATAGAAGCACTGCTGTCCCAACCAATACAAAAATACTGCACTTGATCTAAAGATGTTCCCCATGAGGTCATGCAATGAAGAAAAGCTGACACGAATCTTTTCTTTATAAGGAGAAGGAGTGGGCCATGTTTATGGTCCTAGTAGCACAGACATAGATCTATTGTGATTGAGATCTGTTATTACTATATGTGTTTTTAATGAAGGAAGGGAATGTCCACTTACTGTCTTCCTGTACACATAGTCCCACTCCAGAGGTTTGTTTTGTGCAAGCCTGTAGAATAAGAAATAGTTTCTTTGTAATTTTCCTAGAGACTTAATACTCTTAAGAGTACTAATTTTTTTCTAACCTGTCTTTCAAATTTGTAGATACCTACCCTTGTGTAGGTGCTTTGTACAGCTGCAAAAAAAAAAAAAAAAAATTGCATTTGCTTTGGTTTTTGATTGGTCCAAACCTTCCCAGGACAGTCTTTGCTACCCCCCCAGATTTACATAGTTTTGCACAGGAAGGGGTAGGACCCCATACTAAAATGTAGCTCTGCTGGGCCTACCTGTAACATATTGGTTGTTAGCTAGCTTCATGGAGAGCTGTCCCAGCTTTTCTAGTTCTGAGAGCCGCTGTCATCTCTGGACAGAGGAGGCATTAAACCAGAGGCAGAGCATATTAGGATGTCATCCTAAAATAGCTTTTCTTCTTCTACTGAAGAAAAAGGGAAATTGTAATGTCCAAAATCTGAACTCTCTCACTTGTGAGGATTTTGAAGTCTTGTATTCTACCTGTATGAAAGTATAGTGTATGGTCTGTGCCTCAAGAACATATGTATTGCTCTGTTGTTTTGGGTTTTTTAATTCATGATGTTTGAGGTTTAAAAAGTTACAATTTTGTTTTCACCAATATCTAGGATGATTTTAAGCTAATGTTTATTTCTTTGGGAGAAGAAGCGATGAGATCCTTAGAACACAGGGTTCTTTTAAGTGCAAGAATATAGTGAGTGGTATATTCCTCTGAGTATGTATTAAATACCTGATGTGATTTTCTTAGAAAACAAGGCCAAATGCTGTCAGAGCACATTAAAACCCAGATCATTCAGACTTTGGGAATGTTTTAATTCATTTGCACTTGTTGGTAAAGCTGAGCAAGGCAGGGTAACTTGATGAGGTAGTGTTGCAAATGTTCACTCCCTCTCAAGTCTCACCACCCAGAACCGTAAAACTCTTAGGTCCCGAGGTATCCCAAAAGGCAGATACTGTAAGTACTGAGTAGTGAAAGGGATTCCACTGGGTCCGTTGTGTGTTTGACCTGCAGAAGACATTATTTGCATACAGGGCGTTCAGTGACTGTAATAATATAATGAAATCAAATCACCATTATAAAATGCCATATACTAACCTAATCAGAAAATTTCAGTGAAAAGTATTTTACGTAAGTTCTGACTTAGAAGCTTTGTATCTTCATATATGACAACCTGGTCATGCTCTTTACACAAATTTGTCATTGTAACAACTTTAGAAACACCTTTAAAAATTATTTGAAATTAATGTTTATTTTATAAATAAACTGCATAATACTGATGTAGGAGCTCTGTTAATTGTAATTTTTTTGGTCTGTTAAAATGCATGCTATTGCCTGAAATTTTAGTACTATTATGCTGGTATTATCAATATAGATGTAGTCAGAAAATTGTTTTCAGAAATGAAATGAAATTTATTTGTATAAAATTTGGAGATTGTAAATCATTAAAAAATATAATGCCAGCATCTCAAAGGACAAACAAGCACACTTTCAGCAACATTTAAATTTGCTTTTACTTACCTGCCAAGAGCTATTGACCACTCTCATGGGTTCTGTGCTATGTTACTCAGAGGCATAATATCATTCACATCTTAAGTAATCAAAGTAACACAATTGCTATCTGTGTTTTGGTGTTTGCAATGCCAAAGCATTCAGGAGAAATATAGAAAATCCAGGAAATTAATGGAGGTTTTGATTGGTAAATATTTTTATTTGCAACTCCTATGATACTTATTTTTTTTTCCATTTCTTAATTCTACAAATGAATTGGGTTGATAATTTGAGGTCTTGATTTATTAGCTATATTTTGCTAAGAAGGAATTTTAGTTCACCTTTAAATTGCATGAAACCTTTTGTCTGTACATATATATAAAACAAATTACATCTCCTTCATATTAACTGGGAACCAAAATCTTTCAAGAGTTGTTTTAAAGCTAAATAGTGTTATTTAATGCCAGAGAGTTCATTTTGGTCTGATAGTTAGTAAATGTAAATAATATTTAAATAATATACATGTATAAGTTTTTTCCCTCTTGGTAACTCCATATTTGCCAAGGCTGCTATGCTCCATGAATTCACCTTTGGTTTGGAGAGTTGTCTCTTGCTGGGCTTTTCTTCTGCATGTGGTAGTACAATACAACTTGGACATATTTTGATTAAGTAGTTTTCGGGCATGGTGTGTCTCCGGGTGGAAGCGATGTACCTAGAAACGTGTAAGGTAAGGCAGACCAACAAGTCAGAAGGCTGTGATTTCTGCAGATTATTTTCTGACTATCTCAAGAAGTGAAGAAATTATTAAGGGCAATGGTATTCAGTGGGCTGCATGTGCAATTCACCATGATTATGGCAACTTAGCAGTTGTTTCCCTGTATAACAATTTAGCGCATGCCATTTCCTGCCTGTGTTCTTCCCTCGTTGTCTCTTGATAATAAACAAACTGAGATTGAATTTAGGAAGCCTCATGTGAACTTTTTTTTTGACAATGAAAAATGTTTGGACAGACAAAATCAAAGAAAAATTTACATAGTGAAACACAGAAAATAAATTAGAGTTGGCAGCAGAAGAATTTATGTGAGTTTGAAATAAAAAATACCTGCCAAAATAGCCTCTATGTCTCCTAAATCTGCAAAATAGGCATCCTGGAGAGTAAGGCTAGCTAGCCTCTTTCTCCACATCTAAAATTATGCATTCAAAACTTGGCTAAATTACCTAAAAGATGACAAATTCAATGAGGAATGAGAAACAGAAACTGAGAGACCTAAAGTATTTAATGTGAGGAAGATCATGTTATTCATGTTTAAGATGTAACAAAGGGGAAAAACTCATTGATTGTTTAATACTGGAATGGCAGAAGCTGTGACAAAGAAGAAAGGGGTGAGGTGGTTTTACAGAAGTATGAATTACTATAGGACTGCTGGAGTAGAGCCTGACTTTTTATTTAGTTTTGCATGCCCTACACAAATTCTGTGGCCATGTGACAGAGCTAGGCTACTGCTCTGTCAGTGCATTTGGAGTCCTTACTCCCACATTTTTATCCAGTCTAGATTTAATGGTCTCAAGGGTTTTGGGCTTTCACTGTTTCCCTTAGGAGTTTATTATGCAATCTAATAGAGCTGACTTTGATGGGAAATTTCATATTTATCTTAAATTTTCTGCTTCCTAATTTAACTCCGTTAGTCCCATCTACTATACTCTCTCGGACTGTATTAAGTCTTCTTTCTGCTTGGTGTTCAGATTAATGAAATATAAACAGACAAAACCAGACAGGACCTTTATCTTAATCAACACTTATTCAGTCTTATTTCTTATTTGTTCCGCCATTTCCACTTTTAAACAAATTTTGCTTGCTCTTCACTAAACTCCCAACAGTTTGCCTCCTCATAAATGTAGTTGATTCCTGCCAGATAAAAAGTACATTCAGACCAAGTGAAAGGTGTGGAATGCATATGAGTCATCAGAAGGTAAAACCATTCCCAGGGTTGCTATAGTTAGCTCATTATTACGCATTATTACGCAATTTTAAAGGCATTTTAGATTATAGTCTGGTATTGTAAATCAACATAAAAAGTGATATAGTTATTTTGCCCATTTTTACCTGCCTGCAGAGGCCAGGGGAAGGAATTGCCCCCAGAGAATCTAAAAAATAAAATTATCTTTTAAAGTCTTCTCATTGTTGCTGAGGATAGAAGACCAAATCTTTCCACTACCTATTCACTCCTAAAAAATATCTAACAGTTTCCACTGGTTACAGAAGAAAATGACTGCTTCATCTAAGGAAAATTATGGTCATGTTGTGTTAGGCATTAAAGGTTCGCTTAGCATTTGGTGATAATTGTCCCCTTGGTCATCACTGCTATAGGGAGGGCAAGTTCTTAGTTTCAGGAAGAGAAGAAAAAAGACACATAGTGGGTGCTGCTGCTTCAGAGAAGGATTCATCATGTTCTCCTTAAAAAGCCAAGTTAGAATCCCGGCTATTGTAAGACTCAGCCTTGGCTATGGAGCTGCACAAAGCATTTCCATAGTGCTTGTGTTCTGTTTAGCAGGTGGAATGTCAGTCAGATAAAAATGCAGCTTAAAAGAAAAGAAGGAAATTTAAAATTCTTTGTAAACACCTAGATTTTATGGAAAACATGAACAAAGGAGACATTGGCTGAAACCATTTCACATGTAATATTTAATTCCCAGGAAAACATATCCTAGTAGGGCTTATTTAAAACTAATTAAGCTTATTTTAAAAATGTGAGGCTTTACTAGAAGCTAAATGTATGACCACTTCCATGTTATTATAAGGACAACTTACATAATAGTTCTTTTTTTGATTTACTGGATGTCATTGGTAGGTAGTATTCAGGAGTCTGAAAATACCACTAGGTTATTACGTGGCTTATTAGGTTATTAACGCAAATTATTAACTTAAATTATT
Source organism: Edolisoma coerulescens (assembly GCA_013397115.1). NCBI lineage: Eukaryota > Metazoa > Chordata > Aves > Passeriformes > Campephagidae > Edolisoma > Edolisoma coerulescens. The sequence continues at coordinate 1,432,983 of VWZW01001524.1, forward strand.
AACTCAAATTCTCAACTTAAATAACAGGCACTGTCCAAACAGAGACTTTCTGTGTCATCAAAAATCCTCAGGGAAAAAAAGAAAAAGAAGAAGAAGATGAAGAAAATAGACAGCTGCCATTCCATGACCAAAAATTGAGTTCAGAACTTGATGTCTTGGTACTTTGTCATAGCAAATTATTGGAAGGTAACTGTGCCAGGACCAAAAGACTTGCAAAAATAGCTGTATATTAAGCATATAAGAATAATTTTTCAGGAATTGTTTCAAGTCATATTTCCTTTAAGACAAATGAAATGGGAATCCCATATCTTTTCTACCAGCAACTGTTCCCTTTACTCTAAATTTCACAACTGAATTACATCTGTCAGAGTGGGTGTTATAATTAAAAGTGCTACATTCTTAGCCAAAATATACATGCAACGATACCTGAATATAGAAGCCCATATTTCAGTAATATTGTAGATTTATCAAAAAAGGCAAAACACTATTAGGAAATTTTAAATTAAGCTTTCTTTTTCAAATTCTGAAATCATAGAATCCAAGACTGATAATTTTTAATTGTCTGTACAATTGCTCTAAAAAATAAACACCCTAGAAACAGTAGTATTTTTCTTAAAGGTATTTAAAACCATGAAAAAGGAATCTCCAGAAAATTCTCTTTCAGGGGTACCCCAGTGCACCACACATTCTGATAGTATGCTGGACTGAGAAAATTAAGGTATTTCTTTCAAACATTGTCTTAGTCTGACAATAGGTGTAAACTGCTGTGTCATCCAAACTAACCTATATTTATATATACATTGTAGGTTCACATGATACCTAGTTGCTGATTTGTGTTTCAGAGACAGTATGCTGGAATCAATTGATACATTATGACTTAAAAAAAATCATGCTTATACTGCGTGTCATGCTCTGTGCCTCTGGAAACAAAAAAAATTTACTAGTCGTCTAACCTTACTGCAGATACGAATAGGTCAAGATGCAGGTGTTTTACCAAATTACAAAGATTTTCTAGGAACAGAGGGTTACAGAATGGTGGTTGCATATCAGAGCTCAATGTATGCATAGTGTAGGATACCTATGCAATGGAAGCTTCCTAAATAATAATAAAGTAAATCCTATGGGAAACTTAAAATATTTTTTTTTCACACAATTTTTTCTTATCCCCACTTGTACAGACAAATAAGATATAAGGGAGAGATTATCATATGGTGGGAAAGCACTCTTTTATTTTTAGTGTGTTCAGAGTCCAACATAGATCAAGAAGTGCTGCTTTTTTAACCCATGGATGTTCTGCACTATTGTCATCTTGTGGATCAATAAGTTTCCTAAAAGTCAGGGGACACCTTCATTTTGTGAAGGCTGGGCTCCTTTGCCCCATGCTGTCAGCCGAAGCTAGCACTCCTGGGGCCTTGTATTTATGCCCTTGGAGTTTTTGTTCCATTTATTATAGTTCTGTAGCTTTTCCAAAACTGAATGATTCTTGCTTCACTTTTCCTTTCTTGCTAAATAAGAACAGTTGGTAGTTATATATAGGTACATGGGGATCACAAAAAGCAAAGAGAACTTTGTAAGGAAATTTTGCTTGTTGCAGCTTGTAAACTACATTTTATACACTGTAGTTCTACAGATGACATTAATGTGTTGTTTAAAAAGCTGCTGTCAGGCCAATGCACATGCATTTTCCATAATGTATACGTGCTCATGTGTGATATTTAGACTGCTGTATAGCTGCAAATGTGCCTGGAAAAATGGCTTTGATTAATTGACTTCCCTCCTCTTCTTTCCTCTCTTCAGATGCAAAGGCTTCATTCATTATCAGGAAAGATCAGAGGAGGAGGGGAGCAGAGTACCTGGGTCATACGCTGTTAGAGTTACAATTTTCCAAATGCCATAAGTAAACAGTAGGGAACAGGAAATATCCAGGATGGGAGAGGACCTCTGTGTTTTAAGGTCTTCCTCCATTCCAAATATTTGATCTGATTTTATCTTTAGCTGTGCAAATTTGCATTTCTCCATTGTATTTACATGTAATACTTGTTACATCTTCAGCTCTTGTCTTTTTCATGTGTCACATTTTCATCCCCTGAGCATTGAGGGCTATTCCTTCCAATGTTCCTTGTCCAGTTATTCTTTTTCCTTAGGAAATTACTAGAAAGTATGTATACATACATCATTCTAAATTCAAAACTCATACTACACTGCATCAACAACATTTGCTTCTGTTTGTATTTATACTTATATGATTGGTTCTCTGCTTTTAATGTGTGCTGATTTTGGCTCGGATAGAGTTAGTTTTCTTCATGGTGGGTACTATGGGTCCATGTTATAGATTTGTGGTGAAAATAGTGTTGATAACACAGGGATGTTTTATTTACTGCTGAGCAGTGCTTCCACCGAGCTAAGGCTTTTTCTGCTCCTTGTACTACCACATCAGCAAGGAGGCTCGGGGTGCACAAGGAATTGGATACAGGCACAGCTGGGACAGCTGACCCTGAGTGACCAAAGGGGTATTCCATACCACGTGAGATCACACTCAGTACCTAAAATCAGGGGAAGAAGGAGGAAGGGGGGTATGTTTGAAATTACAGCATTTGTCTTCCCAAGTCACCATTATGCGTGATGAAGCCCTGCTTTCCTGGGGATGGCTGAATACCTGCCTGCCCGTGAGAAGTGCTGAATGAATTTCTCATTTTGCTTTCCATGTGTGCACGACTTTTGCTTTCCCTATGAAGCTGTCTTTATCTTAACCCACAAGTTTTCTTGCTTTTACGCTTCTGATTATTTTCCATATCCCACTGAGTGGGGAATAAGTAAGAGTCTGTGTGTGGTGCTTAGTTGCTGGCTGGGGTTAAACCATGACGTGCCGCCTCTCTGCTGGGAAAAGTTTATTTCTGCTAAATTTCATGTATGTTCATGGCGTTTGTGCCACTCATAATTTATCCATAAAATAAGAATTTTGCACAAGGAGAATATTGCTAGTCAGAAACCAAAAGTTTGGCACCATCTTTATTCATCTTATTTTGCTTCAGTTTAACATTATTACTGGTTAATAGGTGCACCTGAAAATCAAGCTGCATTGTAGTAACTGGTGCGTTATGTTAAATGAATCCTTTCTAGGACAGCAAGTCTCTTTTTTTTTCCCTAATGAAAGAGAATACCTCATCTTTTCCAATTTTCCTATCAAACACATCCACATCATCTCGAGACACTGCCACATCCAGCTGCATCTATACTCGACTTCAATTATATGAAATTACACAACCTACTCTCAGGTCCTTTAGGTTCTCTTTTGCTGTGTGAGGCACACGCATAGTGCATTTCCTGTGAAGTGCATGATTACAAACTATTCAGTACAAGCCTGTTTTAAGTAAACAGTAAATTAAATATTGTCAGTGCTTGTTCAGACATGCTCTTACGAAAGAAAAAGAACTTCTAGATTTGGGTTCATAAAAGTCTAGATTTAAGAAAGGGGCAGACATAAACCAGGCATCTTTTTTCCTTTTTAACTTCTCTTGACTGGACCAGTTGTTCAAGAGCTGGTACAAGACAGTGTATTCAGATGTCCCTACAAGGAGACTTGGCCTAGTCAAAATGCTGAAGGTAGCAAAATTTCTGTTTATTGCTAGTTATTCTAATGGAAAATTCTCAAAACCATTCTGTCACTGTCAGGTACAATGCTGCCTGAAAGACTGTTAAGACTCTGTCTGAGCAACATGCCTCTTTCAACCATGACAAATACAATAGAAATAAATACAGTAGAGGTACAGTAGAAGTACCTAATTTTATTACTGTTCTGGCAATATTATTTTTTGCTACGCCAATCAACCTGACTGCAAGGGTTAAGAAAGAAAGAAAATGGTTGCTTCCCTAAGAATTGAGGGCTTTTGAGTATTCTGTGGTGTCTATCACTCCACTACTAGCATAGTCACTACCATTTGAAGAAGTATAAAGTTTTGTATAAACCAGAAGCTATGAATGTGCACTTGCAAAGTCTCCTTTCATCCCTGCCAGTTAACTTATTCACAAGAGAAGGGAAAGCTCTTTTTTTCAAAGTGGTCAAATATTGTTTCCATTTATTCCATAGACATTTCAAAGAGAAAATGTGTTGCCTGTATGTATTTAGGTCTGCACACAATTTATGATTAAATACAGCAAGTATCCTTTTCTCTATTGAATTTTGTTTCTCTTTCTTACAGGCAAGTATTGTGAGAAGGACTGGCAAATGATTAAAATATTCATCCGAGTTATCATTGGTGTATTAAATGGCATAACATATAGTATATCGTGTTTCCAGTTCCTTTATTACTAGATCTTAATGCAATTTGTAAAAATAAAATAATAATAAAAAAAGAAATAAAATATTTTATTGACTGTTAAAGCAGAGATCCTTTGCAAACTACTGAAATTATTAGGGAAAAAAAAGTTGAAAAATGCTTGCTTTACAAATTAAGAATGCAGACATCTAAAGCAGACTGATTTGTTCTTTGAAAATGGATATGAGAGTTAACTCAGGAACACAATATTAATAGATATGTGTAAGTGTACATAAGGCCAATATATTCAATGCTGTAATTTTTTTATGGTTTCATAAATAGTGCTATCACCAACATTTCAAAGAACTCTGAAAAAAACAGAGCTCATATGTGGTGGCATAAATTTAGTGTATTTTATAGGACACTGCTACTCCAGATATAGCCTACGGGTTGTGACTTTTCATAAAACCTAGTGAATGTCTGGATTTGTCAGCTGTTTCAACACAGATGCACTTGGAATGGAAACATTTTGAGCCCAGATCCAAAATATCAATAGCTTTTAGTATCACAAATTAGTTTGGCTATTGGGTGAATTGAGATGTGGTTCTTGATAAAAACCATCAAGTAATTTTTTATGTGTGTTTTATGATAAATGCCTCTCCAGTATCTGATGCTGAGGTTTTTTCCCTCTCTCTTTTTTTTTCCTTTCCTTTTATTTTGCAGAGTTTTAAGTTGAATGTCGATAGCCACTGTGCTTTAAAAGAAGCAGTGGTAGAGGAAGGGCGCCAACTTCTTGAGCTTATTGTATCTCACAAATCAGGTAAATCCTTCTGAAATATTGCAAGTCTTTATGTCTCCAGACTATTAAAGAATGAAGAAGCATTGCTGTAAATTACTGCATATATTCACTTCCTTATGTATTATTAATATTTACATTATCAGATTGACCTTCAAGATTTATAAATGTTTCATATACTGCATACAATGCAGTGATACTTATAAAATGAAATACTGCCTACAAATAGTCTGTTCATTTTATTTTGGTCTTGCTGTTCAGCTGAGTTTCAATTGAAATCACATCACTGAAAACTTCACACTGACATATTCTTTGATGTTGGTGTGATGGAAATAACATTAAGATAATGAAGTAGGATTTCAAATATATATATATGTATTTACATACTCTGCATGAGTAATTGCATTGGTAAAGCATTATTTTACCACTTAAACTAATTCTAACATTGATTTAAATATATTTATGAGGACTAGATTAAAATTAAAAATACCTTTTTCCTTTGTTTAGGCTTGTCTTTTTCTTCAGAGGCCTTAAATTGAGAGGAGGGAGAGAGATATACTGAATTCCCTTTATCCCCACCACCTCCTATATTTTTAGATGTTTGCATGACTTGTCTACTAATAGGCTTTTAATCAGCATATACTACTATCGAATAGATCTTAATTTTGGCCTACTTAACATGCTTTTCATCCAAGTTGAAGTTATTCTTTACTATACTGTTTTCTCATCACGTTATATGTGTGCCTCTATTGTTTCAGAGCATCAGACAGATCTGTGTAATGTGAAAGCTGAAGGAAATTACTGACTTCTATGTATAGTTCCAAAAAGATAGAGGGGCCATAGCAAAGGAGGGTCATGCATGTCATCTTAGATGTAGAAAATAGTAATGTGTAAAGTACAGGCAATATTTAAAGGAGTTGGAGGTAAGGAAAATGTCTTTGGAGGATTACAAAATGTTTCAAGACAAAGACTGGGTATTAGAGGGGGAGATTACCAGTGTTCCCTACTGCAGAGAAATGACAATTTATGTGGAATTTTTCTCTTGAAATTGTCAGCTGAAACTCAATCAAAATTTAACATGATGGCTAAGAGAAATGTTTGTCGCTGTAGCATTGTTTTGCAGGAGGAACAATAATAAAGCTTGGATTTATTGAGGAGAAAACACATTAAAACTCTTGCTGCATTTATTATTTTAAATATCCTGCTAATTATTTGAATAAAGGATAATATTTAAAGATGCTGTTGAGTTTACAGCTTCCCCTTTTCCCCCCTTTATTTTGGAGAAGGACTGAAGGACATGCTGCAGATGATTGCAAGTCAGTGGAAGGAACTACAGAGGCAAATCAAACGGCAACACAGCTGGATTCTTAGGGCTCTGGATATCATCAAAGCAGAGATACTGGCTACTGATGTGTCTGCAGAGAATGAGGAAGGGACTGGGAGCCCTAAGGTAAGTGGCTTGAAGTTTGCCTTATTTCCTCTTATTTCCGTCTTCTTTTGAACTAGGCACCACTGAAGTTTTCTTTCCACCCTAAGGCTTTTCATTTCTACTGGGTAAACTTTTTTTTTTATAAACAAAATGAAATGTGTTACTCTGAAACAATAAAAAATCTTAGAACTTTCAAGTTTTCCAGCAAGACCTTTCTCATTGTGTGTAGAGGGGCATGAGGGGGAACATAAAACATTTAGTAAACAAAACATAAAGCATCTTTAACATGAATAATCAGAATGCTTTTAAATTGTTTTGTTGCAACTATAAATCACTATAATCAGTGCAATCACTCAGCTCTGACATCCATTAGCCGCTTGGTTACAGCAAATTAACAAAGAAGAGAGAAAGTGATTCATTATCTCATTCCTGTTAATGACTATCAGATGCATTGCTTAATTAGGGGATGGCCATTGTAGTAGGAAGAAGGTCATATGCCTTTCCACAGATCTTTTCGCTCCAAGTTTAAGTCGTCCATAATAGTGCTTGTGTTGAATACAAGTACTTTAATGGTAAGTTATTGACACCTGTCATAATTTTGTGGATATTAATTATTAAAGAGGGCTATAGTAGTTACCGGTTGCCAAACTTAGTATTTGTAAGAGCATTTTAAATACAGGCCATGCTTCTTCAAATTGGTGCAAGCACTGTAGAGATACTAGACACAATAGAAACTTCTGGCTTAGGGTCCATGACCTTTCATCACCATCAGTTATAAGCAGAGTTTTTTCCTGAGCAAAGAATATGCAGGAGAGCAATCCAATAACTCAATATCTTGACACATATCCAGGTGAAATGTCTAGAAAAATTCATGGTTTCTGTTTCTGGAAACAACAGAGACAGTTGTGCTGAGTGCATTTTCTGGTTCTGGTGCTAGACGATTCTTAGCATTGGTACTCAGTGCTTCCTAAAGAGTAGTTTGTAGAGTGACTCTCGCCTACAATTGCATGAAAAGTTCTGGTGATTTCTTACTATAATTCTACATAGCAAGAATGGTCTTAGAGATGGAGGAAGAGCCACGGAGAAAAATGAAACAAAAATACACAAAACCACATATATGCAGGAGACAGAATTTGAACTGATATCCCTCATCACTTGCATGATGGAAAGCGCTCCTGGGCCATATGGCTCTTCCTTCAGGAAGTAGGTGGTGAAGCAACACTTGATTTTGTAATGGGATCTCTTAAACTAAACCGACTAGCTCAAAGATAAGTTTTTACCCTGCCAGTAATATGATCCCGCATCTCTGAACATCCTGACAAATCCATGCCCAAGAGTTTAACTGCGTAATCAAAATTATCATGTAAAAAGTATTTTAAAATCCAGCCTGATTTTGCTATGAAAATTGTGGAATCCCTAGCTTGGAATTATTATATTCAAATATTTGCTGGAAAAGGGAGAAATGGAGAAAGGGTTTATATTGCAGTAAATTTTTCATGTAGATAGATGATAGCTCCTTGCCCTGTGCTTTTTATCATAGAGATAGGAAGCTGAAGCAATGTGGGGTTTTTTTGTTTGGTTGATTTTTGTTTGGGTTTTTTTGGTTTGTTTATGTCTACAGTTAAATTTAAAAGAACGTGGGCCAAAAATAAGATGAAACTAAAAATATTTTCAGGTTAACTCAGTGATTAAATCACATTCCTATAAGATTCTTGTAAGTATGTGCAGTAGAGTGGCCAAATATCATCTACTTCGCACTAAAAGATTAACTAAAACTAAAATATAGCTGATAATATAGCTGCACATCTCAGTTTACATTTGTTTCAAAACCCAAAAGGAACCTGAGAAGTGTAATAGAAAATCTAAAGATTATACCTAGAGGGTATTTTTATTTTTGCCTTTTTTGAGAAACTACAGGAACAGTGTTGGTGTTAGAAATCTGTAAAGAAATAGGAAAAGAAGGAATTTCAAAGACCCTAAGAAACTTTTCCCTCAGGACTTTTTAAAACATGCTTTCATAGCACTGTGGCATCTTTAATGAGAGCAGTGAAGAGTGGGAGGGGGAAAGGGATGTTCTGAATTCTAGAAATATATTGTCAACATTTGCAGTCAAGAATTCAGATTTTGCTTATGAAATTTTTCATTTTATGATATGCAAGTTTTGTAGTGGTTTATAGTGATTGCTGTAGAAGACTTAGGATTGATTTTAAACATTTCTGATACTTAAGCTCTTCTAATATATTGCATTCTCTGTAAAATCTTAGGAAAACAGCGAGTTCTCTAAGTATTTACTAAAAATATTATTCTGTCATTTATATAAAGGAAGAATTGATGACTGTATTCAGTTAAAATTGAAGGATATAAAGTTTTGCCTTCTTACTCCATTGAGAAGTGCCTTTAAAAATGACACATTCCAACAAGTACTGATCTAACATTATGAGTAGTACATGAGACATACAATACAAGACTGTCCTGATTCTTGAGACACTTAGCTACAGTATGTGTTTTCTTTTGATGGAAATAGTAAGTAGTATTCTAAAATATCTGGAAAATAGGATGAATGTTTTCATATATGTGTGTATTTTTCATTTTTTCACCTTCTGAAGATGTCTGAGACCACTTCTTTTGTAAGTGATCTCTTAAATTGGGTCACTTCTGCATCACAAAAAGACTACTGGAACAGTATTGCTTTCAATAAACAGTAAAGAGTGGTATTGAAAAACAATGTGATGTACTTTCTTATCTAGTGGCTGTAAATGTAAATGCCCAAATATTACCCCGATCTATTTAACTCATATTTTGGTGTAAAAATTCATTGCTTTCTGAAGAGCCTGCAAATTAGTCTTTTAACTGATGTCCTTTAAAAGCATACAAATCTTAATAGCCTTTTCCCATAGTACACATTCTCCTTCACTGAACCATGTTATTACCGTATTATTGTATGGAATAATATTCCTAGGGTCAGTTGCAAGTTCTCCTCCCAGCATGCATTTGTATAGTTAGTTCATTACTATAATTTTTGAGGTCTGGATATATTTCTTCTGCAAGTAAATGTTTGAATTAAGTTTCATGGGTTGTTTTGATAAAAGCTTAAGAGTACAACATCAGAACTTAAAGGCTGGTAGGTCAAAAGAATAATGGTGTACTCTGCAAATACATATATATAGTTTGTACTTCTGCACATGTTTATTTCCAGAATAATTGCTTTATTACTGAAAAAAAATTCTTATTTTACATTCCAGCTTCAGAAAACTAAGCACGTAACTTGTTAAGACACTGGACTCAATACATAGAACATTGAAATCTTAGTTGTTCCGGGTGAAAAACAGTCTTGGGAACAATGTGTTAACTCTAAAATAGACTTGTCAGTGGATTAATGATAGAAGCAGTCAGGATTTGAAGAGTATGGGAGGAAGAGGTAAAAACACATTTACCGAAGTAAACTGAAAGTCACAGAAATAGTAGGTGGCTCAGGAACAGAATTTGAAGTGGTTAAACAAACCTTTGTATAAAGGGAAAAAGAAAACCAGTGTAATTTCCTCTTGATATGTAATTAAACATCACACACTTCCAGGATCATTTCCCACTCAGTTGCATATAATTTTACAGCTTTACAATCATTCTAAACAAACAGTCTTCAGTACACAAAAAAGTGATTTTCATTTAAAAATTGAAAACTTGGTGAAGTTGTTTAGTGTCGATCACTGTTTGGGATTCTGGGAATACTGCTTTACCGGCAGTTTTTTAGTGACACTGGTCTCAGACCTTGTGAGTGGACTAAACATCACAGTCCAGAGCAATTATATCCTGCTCAGTCTTTTAATACGAAGATGAATTTGTGAAATGGGCAACAAGACAGAGCAAAGTTTAGAGAATGGTAATAGTCTTTTCTTTTTTACTTCATACTTGTAACTTCTCCTGGCCATCTGATCAGGCTGCTATGACTACCACATTTAGATAAATACTTTGATATAAAAGGACTATACAAATGAAGTGTTTTGGCATCTTTGTCATTAGTGCAGAGAAATATCATATTTGTGAGTAGATAATTTTCTTCAGTGTCTTCTATCAACTCTGTATTTCATGAGTATGGTGCATGGGCTGTAATATTAAAAGCAACATACCAGTATATTTTTTCTGATGTCTTTCATTATTTAAAAACAGGGGAAGTTTATTACTGTGCAGATTTAAATATTATTGACAGATAACAGAGACCATGAATTGAGAATCTAGTATTTTTACTTATGTAGCCACTTTGAAAACTGTTTTTGGTGTCCAATATATGCAATTGGAGTATTGCATATATTATTGTAGTGGGTCGTGCTTTGAAGTTGTCAAATGGCATATGTAACTGGCCTTCATTCTCTTCTCCTTCACTTGCTTCTAGTGGAAGGGCAGGAATAACATATGATAGAAGGATCGTTTTACTTAGCTTGCTGGAGTTACTTAAATCACAGCAGAATTTTAAAACTTTACATGTCAAACTGAATTTTTAAATTTAACTTACAGTCTCTCCTCTATTTTTCCACATGCACAAACTGAGGATCAGACTTGTGGATTAAATCCTGTGCCTCATGTTCATAATACTGTGGAAGAAAATGTCAAATAAATAGCCATTACTTACTCCGTAACAATTTGAAAAAATAATGAAATGGAAATAAGACATTCATCTCTGATGCACAGACATATGGAAAGGGCTTTTCGTCAGTTGATACACATGCCATTCTGGTCTATCGTTGTCTCATGGCTTAATCAAGTCTTTTTTTTGGAAAAGGAATGTACAAGAAAAGGTGGTATTTGTGCTTTAGAAGAAGTAATTTTTTTCTCTAATGTGTCCGTAATGAGCCACATTCCCATCTAAATATGAGAGAGTTTTATCTCATGAGTGCAACACCTCATAGATGAGGCATTAAACTGGAGTTCTAACCACCTTTACCCAGGCTTACTTCCAGTATTAGTAATTACCATCTGCCACCTTAATTCTTTGCAGTTTTAGCTCAATGTGTTAGTCTCTTCTGTTCAGAACAACTGGATATTCTTGGGCACAGTTAAATAGTTGTTACCTTTCACTGGTGAAAACAATACCTTGTAATATCCTGCAGTGTATTTCTGTGCTGAAAAGTATTACAGCAAGTCCGCAGTTCACCATTCACTACTTCAAAGATGGTAAAAGGGAAGTGCTTTCCTGTAATTAGAACAGAAGGATCTGATATATTGCCATTGAGGCATAGTCTTATATTATTGAATATTTAAAATGCTATCTGTACATAAATACTATTAAAGCATTCATGTGACATTTCAATTCTGAATCTTTGGAAACTTTGGAAGTCTAGACTAAAGATACTGTCATCTCAGTCTTAAGTACAAATGATGTCGTTAATTCTGCTGTACTAGAAGAAAATTAATTACAGTTATTATTTTGCTTGGCTTTAGGTATTTCACTATATGGTGTTACAGTAGTCTTGATCTGTTAGCTTCTGTGGGGGGGATTTGAACCATGTATGAGTTGGAGAACAGGATAAAAAGGGTAGTGGTATTTACAAAATCCTTCTGTAAATCAATAGACATAATTTTGGTTTTGCGAGGAATAGGCCTGTCTTTTAGTGCTTTTACTGAAGCGTGTGAAACATGACTGAATTATTTTATAAGATATTAGTTGTTGTCCAAATATAGGATTGAAAACATCCATTAAGAATTTCCAAGCTAGTCAAAACAAGCTATGTTGATGTAACAATGAAAAGAACCTAAAAAGGAAGCCAGAGGAAGGAAAGCTTGTGTCTTTTAGCACAGTTAGACGCTTAAGTTCCTCAGTTTTCTAGTTTTTAATACCTTGCTTTATAAGTTATGTAATTTTAATGTTACAGACATCATCTAGATTTTGCACAGACCTAGATACCATTGTAATTCAAAGTATCTTCAGGAAGGATTTGAGAGATGACAAGATAATTCTACACACTGTTTTAGAGTGGATGAATAAAAGGACAGAGAAAGATGGTTTAAAATAAGTTTAGAAGCAGAAACTAGCATTGCTATAAGGAGAGTCTGAATATGGATTATTGAATGGGACTGACATATAGTGAGTCTTTGTTGAAGAATACGGAAGAAAGGGATCTACTGAAGGGTATAAAAGATGTGACTGTGGCAACTGAGAGGAAAAGCTTTGTTGACTGTAGTACTGTATCAGGCCCTGAGAATTAGCTGGAATATTTTGCTTGATAATTTTAGTGTAGATAGAAAGAAAACAGAGTTTTAGTACTGCTTAGTGCCTTTCTGGTACAGGGGTTTTATTGACAAAAACAGTACCTTGACAAGAATGTGTCTCATACTGTGAAGCAAAATTTTCTTCAACTAAGCAGAAGCTTTCAAAAACCAAGGCAAAGCCAAAGTAACCATGTAGTCTCTCATGTACAGAATGTTTCCTTTAAGCTTCTAAGTGTGCATAATCTGAAGTTGATGTTTCATACAGAATAATATTCATAAAGCTGCCAAGATTCTTCTCTCTTGTATTTTGTATTTATACTTGAGTAAAGGAAATATGTAGTTGAACCAGTTCTTGCTTTGTTAAAATACTTTACTGAGCTAGTAATTTTTGGGTGATTTGAAGTCTCCAAGCTGATAAAATATGAACTTTTGTGTCATTAGACCATGGCCTTTTTACCAAACACAGGCACAAGCAAACTGAACCTTAAAGTCTTCCCTTGGTCAGCTCTTTTACAAGGGCTTACTCCTCAGCACACCTGAGGGAAGCAGGTCTCAGAACTATTGTTCCTTTTCCAGAGGGAGAATGTTGCATTTCATATGACTGTTCATAAGGATTTACACAGCTGAGATCTTCCAGGAAAGGCTGTAAATCAAATTATGTCCTGGTAGCCTCCTCTTGTACCTCTGTGAGCCTGTTGTGGACTGTGATGGTGGTTGGCTGCTTCTTAGGGAAAGCGTGGTTCTCCCCTACTGTCTTCCTCCCCACTGGCTAGAAATTCACAGCTGCTATTACTGAGACCATCTGGGATGAATCTAACCCAATGTTTAGAGGGTAAAATGTTGCAATAGTAACTACATTTTTGTTGAATGATAACTCCTGGCTAAGATGCAGGGTTGTGCAGGTGGGCTTGTAAATGGATTGGTAACACTAGACCACTGCTTTTGGAAGTAATTTTCAGTTGATAGAAGATTTTAAGTGTTACGGATCTGCAAGAGCTCTATTCTGAAAATGTTTCCTTTGTTCAAATAGTCATATTTTTTTTTCCAGAATGATTGAAAGCAAAAGCATCAAGGGTGCGCCAAAAAAAATTTTAAAAAAAGGGCTGTTAGATGTATTGTCAGGTTCCACATGGTAGATGCACTGTTGTTTATTGGAAACTGTTTCTCTTGAGTTCTTAATTGTATGCTCTTTAGTCGGCAGGAGGAATGATTTTGTGTTTCATTCAGAACCTCCCTTTACAGAAAACGGAATGAATCTAAGCAGTCACTGTTTGGACTGCAATAAGAGAAGATAAATGAATAATAGCTCCATCCTAAACCTTGCCTTTCAGGTCACATGAGCCCTGGTAAAACTTCTCTATATCACAAGTTAACTAAATATTTTTCTAGGTTTTCAAGAAATGATGTCCCTGAAGCCTTGGTCAAGCAAATCTGGGTCCCGTTTTAGCTCAGAGAGATTGTTTTCTCATATATCCATCAATCCCCTGCAAATTCTATATGACAGTATTGTTTTCGTAGTATCTAAAATAATTTTAATAATTTTTAACAAGCCAAATTTCTAAAAAGTAGCAAAGATCCTCATTTTTTTCATTGAATCTGACAATAACCTTATCCATGGTTTATTTAGCTCACTACCAAGTATAAAATTGTGAGTGCCACACTTTAAAAATAATATTTTTCGCAGCTAAATTGTATGTACTATTAAGCACAATATTCAATCCTGTTATGAAACATAGGTGCTTTTTTAACCAGCATATTATAAAATTTACTGCAAAAATATCAAAAGTCATATTTGAATTGAAGATGTGAACAAGGACTCTGAGGTATCTGTGGTACTTATAATATGCTTCTCCAATTTTTACACTTTGATGATTCTAAATATTTTATATTGATTACTTTTGGCAACCGTTGGCTCTTTAACAGCCATCTCTGTTAGAAGGAGCAGTTATGCTTACGTAGTTAGCAAAGAAATTATGACTTTTTACTTCAGGAATGAGAAAGGCTACTTTCTAGTAAAACATAGATCAAGTTCAGTTTGAAAGATATTTTAAATCTAAATCTCTCCACTGAGAACAAGTGCAGACTGAGAACTTGATGGGAACAGATATTTAAACCGACATACACCCAAGGGGCAAATTTTATCATAATACTATTTGAATCTGAACATTATTACCTGAAACTCTGAAAGTATGTCAGGCTATTGTTACTTCACCTCTGTAAGTGTCTACTTCTCTATGTGGGCTCAGAATCCCATGAGCTCATTCAAGGTTTTAGACCACAGCAGAAACAGAGCTTTTTTAAAATTTATTTTTTGAGTTTGATTTTGGAAGTTGATGGAACACACTAAAATAAATCAATAAATAATCAAGTGAAAAGAAGAAATCCTAGCTGACTGAAAATGCCTTGGTAAAACAAGTTTGTGGTTGGATTTAAAGATAGTGATCATTAACAAAGCAAATTAGTTGAAATTCAGATCTTTTCAGTTAAGTTTCCTTTCTCGTATCTTATTCCTGCTCCATCTCCCTCCATGCCATCTGTTGCTTCTCAAAACAGTTCAAGATTTCAGCAGGATCACAAGCGAAATATAGTACAGGAGTGTGTGGGGAGACTCTTCTCCCAGGGCTCACTGCCGGGTCAGCCCCAGATGGCAGCGCAGGGGGACTGAAAGTCTGGCGCTCCACAGGCGTCGTATCTGACTTCCGACAAATGTGGTGCTGGTCAAACCGAATTGTAAAGTTTGAATGTGTCTTCTACCCATGTGTTTACCAGTCATCACAATGATAAATATTTTGGCTTGTTTAGATGATGTGGCATAAGGTCTAGGCATTGGACTTAGAAGGTTGTCCTCTTCTGTCTCCACTAGTCTATTTTTTTTCTGGCTCTGGTAATAGCAATGCAATGTCAACTCATGCCTCTCATCTTAGTTCCCTCTGGTAATGCAGGATTTAGTGGAGTAAACCAAGCTTACCTTCTGTACTGAGATGCTTTCTTCTTTTCTTTTTGTGCCAGACTGTTCCACCATGTTTTACTTTTGAAAAAAAATCATGTTTGAAAATCTAATTTTTCCCTTTTGATATAGCCTCGTAAAAATCCTGTACTTTAAATAGGACAGCTCAATAGGGATGCTGTTGTCATTGTCATCTCTAAAGATTGCTGCTTCTGTTAATAGCATTCTAACTTTGTCATTTTATTAAACTTATATTACTTGTCTGAAAACAAAAATTACTGCTTTATTCCATTAAAGAGTGACTGGCATGGCACTCCTCTGATCTTTGAAAAGAAATTTTACTTTCATTGTATTTGTGCATTAAATTAATGTTCCTATCTACAGAATAAACTAACTTCTTATAAATATTACTGTGCTTAATTATCAGTTAGGTATTTGAGTTTTTGCTGTTATGGTTGATGTCCAAGAGCAATTAAATGTGTAATAGAGAACAAAAGAAACATTGATGTGAGCAAAGATACTATAAGATAAAGGTAAATTTTATCTTCTTCATGCTTCTATTCTTTTAAAATTATTTTAATTACTTTTATATTCAGCATGATTTGGTGGCATTTCTCTTTGTTTTTTTCCAATCCACTTCTTATTTTAGTCTTTCAGAACATCTTCTAGCAATGATTTAACTTGTAGTATCTTTCAGTTCTAGTCTCAGCTGTGTACTTTAAGCATCTATTCCTCACTAGCGTGGTCACAAAAGAGAAATCAGGTAAAACAGTGTTTTAAGGAAAAATCTACTTGGACATCCTGCATTTTCAAACTGACTTATTCTTAAATGTCTTGTGGCATAGTATACTTGACTACACTTAAACTTTAAATGCAAAGTGATGTTACAGATTTTTTAAGCCAATCTATTAGAAGGCAACAGAATACGGTGCTGAGTGTTGTGTGACCTGAGTTCTTTATGTGTACCTACATTGTGAAAAAAATAAACAGCTTTTTCAGTAGAGCGTTTGGTGAAATATAGACTAACATTAAAAGCCTGCAATCCCCATATGGTAAAAGAATATGTATGTTTGTATGTCAGGTCTAGTAACTTTTGGGTAATACTTTTTTTTTTTTTTTTCCCTTTAGTATTTTGCCTGGCTTTTTAATTAAGCCTTTCTTAAAGTATCTCAGATGCATCTCATTTATTGATAATTATACTTACCCAAGGTAGAGTAACTAATGTGGGAGATACAATGGGGACTGCATCACATTTAGCAATTTAAACTTGTTCCTTAAACACCTGGAAATAACCACAACAAAAATATGTGTGGTAGTAGTGCACTTTGCCATATCCCATGGGCAGCTGTAAATGTTAATGACAGTTAACCTAAGATAGCTTTAAATGCAAAATGGGTTTTCTGACCAGAAGACAGGTGGTATGCCATATTCTTTTATAATTGCCCCATAGCATGCTTTATGAACCATCATCACACCAGAGAGAAAGAATATCTCATCTGGGCATGTACACTTCATTTCTTCATCCTATTTTTTTTCCTCTTTGCAGTCATATTATAGAAAGGAGATGGGCATTTAGCACAGAATGCCTTAATCCTTGCGTTTATGAGCCCTAAAAAAATCACAAGTATGGTTGATGCTGACAGTCTACATCATCCCTTACAAAATGAAGAAAAATTTTGAGAAAAGAGAAAGAAAATTGCAAAGGAAAAAGTTCAGACCTGATTAAGAGCTCAGCACCCTGTGTTCTGAAATACTTTGACTTAAAGCTATGATGCACAACAGAAGTTTAGAATGGTGCATTTATGATTGCTTACATTCGAGGATCATAATTTCAGTTTGGAGGAAGGGGGCAAGAAGATGACTGAGGTTGGGTCAGCTTGTCTTTTCTGTCCTTGCTGTTGGTTTGGCAAATGTTCCTGGAGACTTACAAGGGTATTTAGTACTTGTATTACTTTGTACAGGCTGCCCTTCCTATCTTACATGTGAGGTACAAGCAGTTACAGCATTGTATAATCAAGTACTACTAGAACTGCAAAATATAAAGATAGATGCAAAAAATAGAGTAAATTTGTCTTTTAAAAATTCTGTGTGTAGTAAGATAAAACAGCCGTGAAACAAGGAACAGATGTATGTGCTCAGTTTTTTCTGAATATGACAATTAATGGGTTAGTTTGCAAATCTGTGGTTTTTTGTTATTAATTAGTCAAGAACAATAAGGTTTAAAAGTTCATACTTTTCTAACATAATAAAATGTTTTTAGACATTGGAAAGGAAATATATTAAGGAAATAACCAGAATAAATTTACATTCATCTTTCTACTGGTTCATTTATTTGGGCATTGGTTCTTGCTCTTCAGTATAGATACTGCATGAAGCATCCATATTTATCTCAGTAGACTTATTCCTGACATGTATTGCTACAAAGGCTTTTGTTTGTAAAGTATCAGCTAATTAAAATGAATCTAAAATTAAACATGAAAAATGTTGATTTCCAATCCAGTGAATCCTAGCAATATTATAATAAGTTTGGTTTTAATTCCCGAAAAACATATTAAAATTAACTTTTCTCCCATTTATGTAATGCATATAACTAAACTTCTTTCCTACTGTGAGACAGTTTCATTTATTGTTATTTGTAAACAGCTTAGTAAAGATGCATAGTGGATTGGTCTAGAAACTCCTTGAACAGTTTCTTTTGAAATAACACTACATACGTTAAGCTCAATTACACATCCAAACAGCCACAACACACTTTTGGTAATTTATTCATTGATTTAACATAGTACCCAGAAGAGTCATGCCTGCTGTCAATTTTGTAATATATTATGTTTTAAATATACTCATGCTCACCCATGCACGCCATTAAGGTGTGCATAAACCTGTGTTTTTCTCTCTTGACAGCTATAAATGTTTGTTATTATTACACAAAACATATGTTCATGTTGTTTTTGTCTAAATTATTCTATCTGGGGCTATAAAGTTTTAATGTTATTAGTTGCCCTTAGAATTTTAATGTTTCGCTGCTGTAACCTTCTTAGGATTTCTCTGCAATTAAATAGAAACTATTTCACTACAGCCTGGAAGAACAATATATTTTATACAAATAAAAAAATCCTTCTTGCTCCATTTTCTTCCAATGTAGTAAACTGTCTAGTTGACAAGGCTCTATACACTGCAGTCCTACCTGCGGTATTTTCCGGAACTGAATAGAATATTATACTTTCCTGCAGTATTCTCATTAATAAAAGAACCTAGCTCAAGCTATTTAAGATAGAAGGCAAGTCACAAGCAGTTCACTTTGAAAGCTCTCTCCCTCTTGTTCTCTGTTGTCCCCTTATTCAGAAAACACAGAAGAAGCTCAATCAATGTAACATCTATACTGTGAAAAAAGCTGAGGCTTTAGGAGATGGAGTATTAATGTGAAAAAAATAATTTGGAGAAATTTCTCCTCCGTTTTCTTCTAAATAGCAGCTGTGTATAGGAAAATATAAGTGTATAGCAGCAGCAATAGGAGAATGCTTCCCCCTATCTTTCAGTTTTCAAGGCCTTTTTTCTAAGGAAAGAGAGCAGATGGGAATTCAGCCAGGACATTAAAAGATATTTACTGCTTTTAAATGAGCAAAGGCCTCACTTAGGACATTCTTTTCCATATACTGGGTTAAGGCATTATATGGACTTACTTTTTTTCTTATGTTTTGGGCCAAAATACTCTCACATTGAGGAAGAAAAGTACAATTGTGCCATGCAGACTTCAAACATGTGACATTTTTTATCTTACTTCTAAGTACAGCATGCTGGTATTTCTACTAGTTTCTTCAGGCTTTATTCTACAATCTGACCATAACATTCTTCATGTGAAGAGGTACAAGAGTGGTCAGAATATTCAAAATAAACCGATGAGAAGATGTTCACTCTCTTAAATTGATTAGACAAGATTTCATTTAGGAAAAAGGAATGAGGTATTTCTAAGTGAATTTATGCACAGTGCCTGAGATACTTCAACCTGATAATTTGAATTGGGCGATATTTCACAAATCTTGTATTAAAAACTGAGGAAGAGGACATAAAGGCATTAGTAACTATTAATTCTTGGTATTTTTGAAGCACAGCATATGTAAACATCATAATACCTTTTGAAAAAAGGTAATTTTCACAGAAAAAGGAACTGAGGTAGAGAGGGGGAAGAGCTTTTTCTACAGCCACAGGGTGAGTTAGGCCAGCTGGAATTAGAATTCAGCAGTTTCATCTTCCAGGCGTGTGTTGAGCTCACTGAACCAGTAATTCTCACACTTCTACAGTCACATCCTTTAACATTTAATGCTTCCAAGACTCTGCCAAAAAGATTTCTTTCTTTATGAAATTTAATTCTGTCCCCTCAAATTTAATTTGTCTTGCCTGTTTTCCTTGCTCTTCTTTATTTATTCTTTCATTCACTTTTTCCTTTGGCTTCCATTATGCTCCCGAATATTTCTGTCTTTTTATAATTAGTTCTTTTTCCTCCTTTTCCCACATGCTGTTAAAGAATTGTCTTTTCATCCCCAACAATATCTCTCTTTTTTTTTCCCCTCATTATCCCTAGGTATCTCAAACCAGTTTTCAGAACTGCTCTGTTTTACAGGGCCGCAGTTGCAGCTCACAAACATTGTTTCATAGCACCCTAATTTTCAAGATTTTAATTATATCTGAAGTTTTGCCAATTATATGGTGAACTTCTGCATTGGAAAGAATAAGACCACAGCCTTCTATACTCAGAACTGAAAAGCTTACAATAGAAAAAAGTGTATCATTTGTTGAAGAATAGAGATACGGGGGAAAAGCAGTGTGTCAAGGTACTGGGTTAAACAATAATCTCTTACAGAGCACTCATTACTGCTAAATAATTGCCTGTGTTGGGAGAAAGGTTTCTATGTGAAGAGAGGTTCAAGAAGGTCAGTTATCTAGTGGTAATGACCGTAGCGGTCATTAAAGGGTATTAATGCTATTAAGAACAGAACTTTAACTTTTTATTGAAGTTTTTATTTAAATTATATTAACTTTGATTCAAGTTTTAATTGAGGTGCAACCATCCAAATTCTATAGTCAGGAACCAAGAAGTAATGAACATAAAATTACATGTTCTTCTGATAGGCTGATGGGTCTTTAATATATTATAATTTCAGGAGTCTCTACAGAGCAGTTATTAGTATAAAACTATTCAGAGGTATTCTATTAGAATTAGGGCTGGGTGATTGATTCAGGAAAAAATCCCATCTTGACCCATAGCAAATGTAGGCAGTATATTTTCTGAACCAAAAAGAACTTATTTTCATAAATATAGTTGCATGCAATCTCAAAACACTTGCTAAGTTAAAGCTCTCTTCTGGTGCCTAAAATGCTCTGGCTTATAAACCTGATGCATGGTAGCAGCAGTGCTGATTTCATTCCAAATTGAATGTATAGTTCCATACTAAGTTCAGTGCTTACTGTATAGAGAATCTCATGCTGAAAGTATGTAGGGAGAGTACTACTGCTGTCCTTCCAGACTCTACAAGAACCAGAGTCAGGGTATGGCCGGGGCTCCCAGGAACCTGAAACACAAGCTACTACATGGAAGGACTGAGCTAGTACTGAGTAGCCCTCCTGGTCCAACTTTTCGTGTTGTCGTTTTCTCTAGGAATTTTCAGGAATAGGGTACTGAGTAAGTCTAAAAGGCTGAAGCACTAGAGAAGAGATGTGAGACTGGAAAATTAACTCTTAGGGATCCAGAGGAATATCACTTGTCATGCCACCTTCTACTCTTGCAACAGAATTTTTTGTCCTTGCCTTTCAAACCTGAGGATACAGTAACATGCTGCAAAATAAAAAATCAAACCCATCATGCTACCAGAACAAAATACAAAACACTGTTTCATTCATATGGAGGAATGCTGAGCAAAAAAATGGCTGATGTGTGATAGGAGTTCATCACATTGCCAAGTGCATGTCTGGGCAGGTGCTCAGACTGGGGTAAGAAAGGAACAGCATAGCCTGCTGAGGATTGCAAGCTGAACAGAATCCTCCATGCTGTCATGGCAACTTTTCAAGGTACAACTTCAGAGCCAAAAGCTATATTGTATTTTTGAAAAACAATGACATTAGGAGAGATCTAGCAGTCTTATAAAGTTGCAAGGAGGAAAGAATCTCAGGGTAAGGCATTTGTAACAAAGGAGAACATGCTATCCAAAGGATTTTTTGCTGCTTTTATATTAATGCTTCAAATAAAGCAAATTATGTCAAACAGTAGTTATTTGTTGCCTTATTATCTGAAAAGGTTTTTTTGCAGTGAGGAAAAGTGCCAATTGACCTTACTACAGGAAAAAAGTTGCTGGTCTTGGAAATGTTCTGGGTGTTTCCAAAACTTCCAGGACAATATTTAACTTTCAGTTCCATAGTTTATTATATGTTTCTGTAGTTTCATCATGTGAAGCTATGTACCATTCTATGAAAGCATATTCTGCATCTAAAATGCTTTGAACTTGTTTTCTAATAATTACAGACTTGGAGAATACTGTGTATTAAATTGGTTTACTGCCATTTTCTTGCAGAGAAGTTTGCCATAAGGACTGATAATGGCTTTTTTCCTCTTTAAAACAAATATAAAGTTCTTTACGTTTTTGGTAAGAAGCCAGGTTTGTGTCGTTTAGACATGTCACATCATTATGAAAACATCATTCATCATAACACAATATAACAATGTGGTCTGCTGAGCTGCTGACTCCTCTTGAAAAATTGTAAAGTGGTGTGTGCGTATTTCCATGCAAAGAACTACTTCAGTATTATAGAACATTTTCCTGGGGCTGCCTGGTGGAATGGTCTAATGTATTACCCTTGTAACTGGGAGAAGATAGGTTCTAAAAAGTGATGGGCAAGTCTTTGTAGTTATAATTCATAGGTACATGACATTTTCAAAAAAATCATAGAAGAAAGTATTAATAGACATTCCATAAGGTCATTTAGTCTTCTGCCCTGCCCAATGCACAAAAAGTTAAAAAGCATCTGAACTGTTTCTGCTGTTTTTCTGTTTTCTTACAATCAGCCAGTGGTGGGTATTCTGTGACATCCAAAACAATTTATTCCAGTGCTTAGCAAACTTGAAAGCTTTTTCCTACTCTCTCGACTAAATTTACCTTACAGCAGTTTATACACAGTTGTTCTTGTCCTATCCCCAGAAGACACAGAGAATCATTACTTTATCCTGTGTGGCAAGCTCTGATGTATTTGAAGATCACCATCAATTTGCTATTCAATTTCACAGTGTATGGGCTTGTTCTGTCAAACTGTAATCAGAGTATCAAACTAATAATAAATGAAAGTCAAGATAAATAACTTTCATGGTAAACACAAAAGAAGTGTTATCCTCTAAGGTCTAGGGTGTTTAATACTTTGCTGTTCAAAACTCCTATTTTCTTTACTGGACAAGATTTTCTGGCCAACCTCTTTATTAGGACAGTTTCTTTTCCTTTGGTGACTATGTGGAAATATTCCTTGATTGTAAAAGGAATGAATTCCTCTATTTAACTTGCTATTAAACAACTGTTTACTCAAGGAGCTGTACACTTTCTCTCCTATTCCTTTTGTTGACGCTTTAAATTCTCCTCAGTGTGTAATGTACCTTCTTCTGGACCTTACGTCCCATAGTAATATGTATGTTTAAAAAATACAAGCTAAGTTGTTTTTAGTTTTTACTATGTCTTGAATAACCCAAATGTCACTAGCAGTTAATGTCTTTGGGATGTTTCCTCTACAGGGTTCTCCTTTTAAGGAGACCTTAACAGAAGACAAATAGATGAGTAGTTGGGGACGGGGAGCACTGGCCAGATAATGGCAAAAATTCTTACTAGTGCTCATTGCTGAAGTATTAGCGCATACATTTATCTATGTTATGATTTTATTAAAGATAAAGATTAACATAAGTAGAACTAAGAAAGTTCTCAAAGGCTTCCAGAATTGTGATGTCTGTAGAAACATACCGTGATTAATGATAACAAAAATTTTTGGTGGTAGGAGTTTGGAGAAACTGGGGAAAACAGCAATAGAGAGTGTAGACACTCCATGTGTGCATCATGGTAGCTAAAAATTAGGGGTTAGACTCACGTTATTTTTGAATGTTTACAGTCCTTTCTCATTTGCATGTTGGAACTGTGTAGTCTGGAGTAAAGAATTTGTGGACAAGGAAGATGTCTGAAGCAGGCTGAATCTGATGAAAAATCAAAAAAGCAATGATAAAAATAAAAGGAATTGAAGCAATATGAAGCAAAATAATGGGTCAAGAAATGAGGTTGCTATCTCTTCCTGTTTAATGACTATCCTATCTAAGCAAGGAAGAGGGCTCTAAGCTTGCTGGAATCAGAGCTGCTCTGCATTACCTGTTGTGAATGGGTATTCTTGTTTTTCAGAGGTGGTAAAGCAATGGGGAACATGCATGACACTACCAAATGATGCAGTTATGAATGATACTGAAGATGTATCGAGAGAAGTTACAGTTATGAAAACACAGCAGGGGCAAATAGGCTAGGCAGACCTAAAACTTATTTCCCTAGTGCAAGCTGATGCTGAGATCAGAGCTCCTCTGGAAAAGCTAAGCTTCTCTCAGAAGCTTTTCCCAGAGGAGTGGTAGAGATAGGGGCTGTATGAGCAGTCTGGAATGAGTAATAATGCTCATCCTGTGGTAGTACCAGGGCATATGGTGCATTTCATGTTTCTCTGGGTTCGAAGTGTGACATGCAAAATAAAATAAAGTAAATTTCTATGCTGTCTAGTTTATTTTGAGAATTTTGTGGAACATCAGCTTGAGTAGAGTTCCTTTCTTATAAGAGCATTAATAATATTATCCCCAAAAGAATGGAAAAAACCCCATCTTTAAAAATCATTGACTATGTGAATAAATGAGTCATCTTTTGACAATTCTCATCTGAATTGAACTGTTAGGCTCATGTGTGCTATGTGGGCAATATTGTCAGAAAAGTCAAATGACCACATGTATTGATTTTTAACTGTAATTGAAATAGCTTAGTGTCACATGGTATCTGGTTCCAATTTGTGACTTTGATTTGTAGAGATTGTGAACTAATCTTGCCATCACATGTTACATTTGTAAACCAAAGTTTTAAATTGTGCTGATCAGACATATGTAGAAAATCACAGCTGCACTGCAGACTTGCACCTGTGCCTGGATTTCATCTTTTCTAGTCCCTATTCAGGGCACATGTATAAGCTATGAGAAAATTTATGGTGTGGGAAACCTGTATTAGTAGTATGTGTACCAGAAACAAGTGAATAGGAAGTGAGATGTGGTTCTGTTTTGTAGTTAGGGAATCAGAGGCAAAGAGATGGCAGCATGATTAAGAAGTTCACATAGCAGGTCAGAAACAAAGCAAAATCATATACATATGTCCTGACTCTCTGTTCCTCTCTATGACTCTGCAAGTCCAGTTTGCTTCAATTTCTAGTCCAGTGGTTGCTACCTAAACATGGTAGAACATAATGCAATTTATCTTCAATTAGCAAAGAGCGATGGAGCAGCTCCCACACGGAGTGGTCAGCAGTGATACTTTTTTTTTTTGCCTTTAAAAGCTTGTTTGCATGGTGAGCACCTAGGAAATCTTACTAAATGTATGAAGTTATTGTGCAAAAGTTAAAGAGCATTACATTCCCATATGGATGTTATGAAGTCACCGTAGCTTGCTCTAACTCCTTTGAGAGTGATTAAGCTACAGCAAATCAAGGCCTCTTTAGTCCTGAATGAATGTCCGCATGGGTGTTAATGCACTTTAACTTACGCACATTGGTTTTGAAGCATTAGTTAATTAATCTTCCAAGTCTTGTGCCTGTTCTAGAAAGGGCACAGGGAGCTTCCAGAGATGTTGATTCCAAAGGCATTAGTGAGTTAATTTTTTTTTTTTTTTGCATCTCTCCTAATATAACATTTTCTGAAGGGATATATTCTTAAATATTTCAAGTTCAGGATTTAAATACATGATTTCTAAATGTGCAGTTTCATTATTTTGCTTATTTAAACTTCAAAAGCTCCGTCTCAAATAGATGATGTATGTTGACATCGTAATGGTGCCAGAGTAGAACTCAGTACAATTCAGTAAATGGCAATCATCTTTAAGGGGGGAAATGTCACATAAAAATAAAAAGGGTTAGATAAACATTTTCAACAAAATACTATAATTTCAGATAAGGATAAAAGCTATTAAAATTGTATTTGCCAAGTTAGGCTGTATCAATGAAAAGCAAAGCAGTATGTGGAAACATCCCTGAAATTTGATACTTTCCTCTGGCATGGCAGTCAAATTTGATTAAAATATTTATTTTCCAAATAATTAATTTTTTTTCTGAAAGAGACTTTTCAATAGATCCTACACCAGGCATACCTGTATTTAGAACAGAAAACTGGTATTGCAAATAAAGAATGAATACTCGTAGGTAGTATTGTTATTACCCATAATAAAAATAATTCCTCTAAAGGTGTTTGGAAGTCGGATGTTGAAAAGTAGCCAAATGGAAATTAATTTAAAGGGAGGCACTGTAAGAATGAAAAAACAACAATTTGGTCTGATGACACTCTGGTCCGATTCATTTATCTGTGATTATTTTCTTAAATGTTCATCTTGAGTGCAGCTGTTTGAATAGGAAACTGTCTAGCTATAAAAAGGGAACTTTGCGAATTCTCTAGGTTTTTTTCCCCTGTTGCCTAACCTAATATTGTGTAATTGATAAAAGTAACCCTCAGATAAAACTGCCTGAAAAGATATGCTTGTTTTCTTCCGTCCCAGACCAAGATAGATCCAGAACATTACTTTACAAAGCTATTTATGTTATTAAGCAGATATTAATTTATCCCCTTGTATACGTTGTTGCTCAGATTGTGGACCATGCAGAAAAAAACCCAAAAGATGAACAGAACAAAGCCCCAAAACAAAACCAAGATAAAGTCTGAAAGGGGAAAAGATAATTCTTTATTCATCATGCATGCAGAGTTGTCTGTTCATTAAAGTATACCTATAATTAAAAACTTAAGTTAATTAAGTTTTTGGTTTTTTGTATTCTCATTATCATAAAAGGGAAAAAAACTCTGAAGGGATCTTAATATCTCATAACTGTTGCTAGTTGGAAAACATCCCACCTTTTTTCTCTCCATGAAATACTCTCACTGAAAAAAAATTGAGCATGGTTTTTCAAGATGAAAACTGAAATATTGTAGGTCACAATTTGTACTAAAAAATGGTTATAAAAAGTTGTAAAGTACTTTTTACAAAACAACAAAATATATTATTAAACGATACAAACAAGAGTCAGGAAAATGAATACGCAGTGTGACTTCTTGCTTTGCAGGTTGGTCCTCCATATACTTTTGTGTCCTGTTTTTTTTCCAGTCCTAACATTGCTTTGCGCAAAGGAATAAATCAATTACTGCTGGTGACTATAGTTTGACATATGGAAAAAATTAATCTTTTCACCTCTAGGATTTAATCTCAATGATGAATGTAATACATTTGAGACTATGTTTTCCAAAACATATTGTTTAACAACACATTGAAAAAATGGTAGTGCTGGGAAATTATTTACACGCTTTACTCAGCATAAAAAAATTTGCATTCCATTAATTTCAAGAAGTAGGTCTGAATGGGTTTGGCAATAACTGCTATTGACAGATGTGTACTTAACACTAGTAGCAGATTTTGCTGCCTTTTGCAATAAGCTTCTGCACCTGAAGTTTCATCAAAAGAGTCTTTCTAATGAACTTACGAACTCAGAGAAACTTGTGAAGTAGGAAGTCAAGCTGGTTTCTACAGATCCTTTGGGAATGACAGTGTTGAAAGGAAGTCTTAGTTTTGCAAGCTCCCATTTATATACTTTGTATCATTATTCAGCTTGTGATAAATCAGGAAAGACAGCTATGTTTAGATTCCTATTCACTTTGAATTTTTTACCAAGTAATCTTCACTTTTTTTCTGTGTGTTAGGTGTTCTGGTTTCCAAAAAAATATAAGAAAAAAAGTCTATTACATGTTGCAGAGTTTAAGTGCTCACAAATTATTTAAAACAAAAATAGGGGTGAATGAAGAAATTTGTTCAGTTTTGGATTAATTTGTTTGTTTTCTTCTAAGTATAACTCACAGCTTTTCTGAGCACAGGTCATTCACCACGCACACACACACACGCACACACGTGTGGACACACAGACACACCTATGGACACACATGCACATGGAGACACACACACACAGACTTAACACTTCCTTGAGGAATCAAATCACTCAGTATGAGCAGTCCTATTCCAAGTGGCAATGGACAAGGTTTCTGGAATGGTGGCTTCAGCTAGTTCATATGAGGCTCCCCAATGTGCTGATGAATTTTTATAATTAACTGGCTCATGTTCCTGTGTGACCAATACATATGAAGGAGCCATTGCCACCAATTATTAGCAATTAGGTATAAAACATCTATTTATTGTCTTAATGATATACAAAGGAATGTCCTTCTGCATAAGCATTTCTTCCTCTGCAGAGATAGTTTCTACTAACTATTTACAAGTGTATTATTTATGTCCAGTTTGATCAGTTCTGCATCAGGAACTGCCAGGCAGTCTCTGGTCCTGCCAGGCTATCCACCCAGGATGCAAATCAGCACTTTGAAGTGTACAAGTGGTGTCTGTCAGTTGGTCTAGGCACAGCAGGAGCTGCCTGCAGGAATTTCCAGGACTGAGAGTCCCACCTGGAGAGCTTGTGAAACAGTTAGTATAGTACTTTTTTGTGAAGGTGGCAAGGCAGTCAGGCAGTTGCCTCTTAAGTTGGTCTGTTGTCTCCAGTTAGCCCATTATCTCTTTTCAGAGACTGGGGAAGGTGTTCCTGGCCCATCCAGGGAATTAATGACTAAGTGCTAGGCCCATGATGTCCTTGATTTCCAGCTGCACCACAATTACAGCTTTAGCACAAAGCTGAATTTTGTCCTTATATTACACCTGTATTTTAAATTCTATAGCCCTTGCCACAAATCTCTGCTGTGAAAGACTAATTTAAGGTAGGAAGAAGTGAAATATTTCTTGCAAAGGTATGAAACCATGAAGAAAAAAGAATTACAGAGATGTTAGTATGTAAGAAACAGAATTCTTTGTTTTGTCATATTAAAATATGAGCATGAAAAAAGAGGATTTGTATTTATGTATTTCATTGTCTTTTTCTATTTATGTATCTGTCACTCCAAAATCTGGACTGAGCACACAATAGAGATTAATTAAAATCAGAGTTACTTTCGAAAGCACTTCCTATAATAGAGCTGTATTAGTAAATTAGTTGTGACTAATAGTCTTTTGTAGATGGATTAGAGGAATGAATTAAAACGTAATCTGAAATAGCATTGATAGAAATTATGTCTGATAAATCCAAGGTAACTTCTATCCTTGGCTGGAAATAGAATGCCATTATGCCATTGTGTGCTCCTACAGCAACATAGACTACAAAAAGTAACCGTGGTCTAGGCTGTTCATTTACAAAGAATTCATAAGCAAGAATAATGAAAAGCACAAACAATGCCCACTTCTTGATTAGATGAGTATATATTTGGATTCTACCCACCTATTGCCCTCTGCTTGTGTATTTCTACCAAGGCACAAATTAAGCTAATGTTACATGTGTATGTATGTATTTATGTATTTTCTATTTATAATACAGTTTTTTCAGTGTCTAAGGGGTTGTTATAATTTAATTCATTACTGTGACTATTTATTACTACTTATCTGGTCAGAAAATTCAAAGTAATTTTTTGAAAAGCACTCTATTTTGTCAGGTTTTAGGTTTGTCTAGAAGCAGATGAGGTGTTCCTCTTAAAAGTTACTGCTTGGGGCTATTACCTGCAGGATAGTTTCCAGATTAGTTTCCATGTGAGAAATAATGCATGACATAATAATTTTATAAACATTTTGTTGGAATATAATAAATCTAAGATGATATAATATAAACCTCAAACTGTAAATTCCATAAATATTTCTAAATTAAGAAACAACATTTCTGTACATGCAAAGATGACTAGTAAAATTATTCAGATTGCACATATCAAGTTTCTGAAAGACCTTTCACAAATTGAAGTTGTTTGGACTTCTCAGATTGCATTTGCAAGCTTTCAAGGTCTGTTTTGAAAGACCATAGTGAAACTAGTAAGCTAAAAGCATCTTGTATCATTAACTCACTGTTTGAACATCAAAACCAAAGTTTACTTTGGGACACATACAAAGTTTAGCAACACTTCTTCATTGTTTCCATGGAAGGCTGTTTTAGATCAAGTACTTTTCAAGTCCCAAAAGCATTATGTATTTAGACACTGGAAGCAAGGGCGATTTTTTGAAAGAGATAGCTTTAAAGGGAGATTTGTATGAGGATTCAACTGCTGCTTGACACATAGGATTTGGGAAGCTGATGAAAGCGTTAAGAAGTAGTACGAAGAAAGTTTAAAGCTGGGAGTGGGACTTGATAGAAGACGAAATTCACTGCTATGGGAAAGGCCAGCACAAAATCTATACATCACTTAGATCTTAGTTAATCCTTCAACGTAGGGGTTTATATAGCTATGAACTGTTTGAAGAAATTATGATGGAGCTTAAGTGGGACTCATGCAGAGCACTGATCTTGTGCCAACTCATTGCAAAATGAGCACTTACCATATGGAGGAGGATTGTGCTGTGTCTTAGGAGTCATATGGAATATATATATATATTGAAATGAGAGTACAGGTACAGAAGAGGTCAAATGATGAAGACTTTGAAAGTATAACGGGATGAAAGGAAAATATATTAGAAAGTAGAAAGAAAATAATATTTCCAGATGTACCTTCTTTGAGTAAATGGCAAGTTATGAGTCTCCTCTGACTAACATAAAAATGAAATGAAATTAAAAAAAATAAGATCTCTAACACCTATCTTGTTTATACTAATCAGGGTTAGCTTTATCCTAATCAACAATCTTAGATTCAATCTGAATAATATTTCATTAGCTTTTCAGATCTACCTTTCCTGTCTAGGTCTAATTATATCTAATGGAATGTAGTTCAACTCACTATATTAAATCATTAAAAAAACCCTCATCATTTTAAATGATTATGGGGCCTTGGGAAAGAATAGTCCCTCTTTCTCCTGAGACCTAAAGGGCTTGCCCCAGGTACCTGTCATTATTTTTCTCTAGCCTGTTGTACGTCTGGAATGAAACTTAATATATCCATTTTCATTAGTAGCCATCTATAAACAGCTACATGAGTACAAACGTAAACATCTGTTCTAATCAATCCTTAGAGAAGGTTACTTATTCATAGAATTCTGCATTCTCTTAAAATGAGAGATTCATACAATTATAAGACTTTTATATAATACTTTTTTGTCTGTTCAGTGTCTTGCATATTTTATTATTTATAAAAGAATTAAAGCATGCATTGAACTGTATTCAAATAGGCTATGTATGAAATTGCCAAAATAGTCAGTACCATTCACCCATGCTGTAAGTATTAGAAATAGAAACAGATATCACTTAAAGGGTGCTTGCCAGAGCAAGACATAATATAAAAAAATAAATTCAAAGAAAAAATTCAAAATATTTTAGAAATAATTAGTCCCAAGCAGATTAAAACTCTGTACAGAGACAAGGAGTCCTTACTGGAAAATCCACAGAAAAATGTAGCATACTGATTCATCCCAGGGTAGATCCTAGATATTTAGGAGTGCATTAAAGCAGAAGTGGGAGCATAGTGAAATATGCTTGAACATTATCAGACAGGCTCAAGAAAGTGTTATGTCTGTATTTCATCTCTTAACGTTTGAGTAGCTGTTAGTTGTGTCACATTTTAAGGGCTAAAAATACATTTTGGGAATTCCCAAGAATTTAAGGAATTCTGGGAAAAAAAAATATCACAGGTTCCGTCACTGCTTATTATCTTGCTGGCAACTATAATTCTATATATGTGTGGCTGTTGTATTGTGACCCCAAAAGAATGAAGCAGTAAAACATAGTAATTCTATATTTTTGTGTATTAAAGCTGGAGACCAGATGCACATACCTTAAGATTGAAGGGAGAGACCCTACTGCGTCATTCTAAGGAATCTTGTCTTGAGCTTAGATATTACATCTGTTTATGTGAAGAAGCAGAGAAGTCATGTTAAGATATTTATGCTGAAAAATGTGTTTCCAGCTCTATCATAAAGAAAAGAAATGGCTAAGAGTAGATTTCTGTAAATGTACTATCATTTGTAGAGAAGAACAGGAGATCATTAATAAAGTCTTTTTGTTTGAGGGAAGCTATTTCACAGCCTAAAAACCTGTTCAGCTAATTAACTAGGTATCAGTATTATTTTACTTGGGGTTTTATTCATGTTTGCAAACTAACTTTACTGTTGTATTGTTCTTGTTATACTTGGCTATATATTGATAATAAGAGAACAAAATTAACATGAAAGATTGTACTGCAGTGGTTGGGTTTATATTTTGTAACTTTAGCATGGCCCTATAGGAGCCTTACCATTATTCTGCACTTGCATTCAATGTCAGGCTTGTAGTCAGAAACATTGTATTTGCAGTTTTGCCAAAACTGTCATTGGTAGAAAAATCTGTTTCTGTTTAAAATTTTAATGCAGATTCTTGCCTCCCTCTTTCAGTCAAAAGAAGGTGTTTTTTTTTCACTGATACTTCCTGTCTATAGCTGTCTATTTTTCTCGTAGAATTTATTTGTAGATTTAATTCAAACAAAATACAAAAAGAAAATCCTTGAAATTAGATATCTACCTTTTAAATTGATGATGCCAATAGCAGAAAATAGGAACAATGCCCATGCATAAAATTGTGGAAGTTACTTTTATGTTATACTACATAAAAAGCTGTGTCCTGAGTGCATAAAATTTTGGAAGTTACTTTTATGTTATATTACATGAAAAGCTGTGTCCCGAGTACATGTAAAAGTGAATTGTTTAAAAAAATGTTGAATAAGCCCCAATAAATTAGTTAACATAAGAATATATTCTTATATTGGTTCAGAAATATTTCTTTTCTTTACTGTCTTAGAAGAGGCTGCTCTATTTTAGAAAAAATGCTATTGCTTGTGTAAATGAAGCCATGAAAGTACTAAGAGAGTATATGTGTGAGTACACTTCCCAGGGTAAATGCATGATGGTAGTACTATACATTGGAAGATGGTCAACTCAACAGAAAACTCAGATTATATTTTCAGTCTTCATTATTTCATTATCTTTTGTTAAAACAATCACAGCTTGACACAGAATTAGTGTACATACAGAATTGAAAATACAGTTAAAGAATACATGTATATTATATATATAATATATATATAATATATATAACATGCATAACAGTATATAAAGCAAGGAAGGAGAATTAATACAGAAAATACCCTTTCACTCTTGAAAAGGAGAAATTTTAAGATTTTCTTTCTGTTTATAATATAGTTTTATCCAATAACTGTTAGCTGAAAAACTACTGCCAGTCTCTAGGTTAGGGCCAGGATTAGGGGCAGGAAAACAGGCTCTCCTTTCCTTTTTTTTTCTTTACTCAGAAGATCGTCCTTCTCACTGGATGATACATGGACAACTCTTTTCTGGTATCATGAATCTCACATTTCTGATTCTCACTGCCCAGCTTCAGCAGAAAGCAGACAATACCTTTCATGCAGTCTAACTATCTGAGCAGTTACTATAAGAAATCAAATCTCTATTTTCAGCTTCCCAAGAGAATGCTGTAACTAACAAGCTATCAAGAAACAGATTAATTGTTGCAGTTTCAATCCCAGATTTTTTTTTAAAAGAAAACAGTGATCTTCTTTTCCTGTAGAGCAACCTAGAGGAATGTCTTAAATACATTTTGTGTGTTCAGAAGGCATTTTACAGTCTGAATTCCACACCTCTGGGACCTCTGTCTTAGGCTTATAGATGACAGCAGGAAATTTGGCCTTTCTTCATCATTTCCTATTGATTCCATTTTTAATGTTATGTTCAGTACACTGAATGTCAGAAATCCCATTTTTGCTACCCAGCTATCTTCATGCTTTGCAAGAAGTTGGCCACTTTGCCTACACTTTGAACTCTATTTCTCAATTCCCTCCCCTGTATGTTTCTTGATCTGGGTCTGATATGTCTCTCTAGTTTTACGCAGCTTTTAGGTACATGCTATTCAACATGTGTATAAGTCATGGGAAATTCAGGATTTTAGTTATAAATTTGGACTGAAAAAAAAGATAGATTAAACAGCAGGGAGCCTAATATTAAAGTGCTGAATTGAGTAGATGTAAGTCAACAGAGAGTTATGCATAAAATTTTTCCTGACCTTGGAAAGGTCACTTAAGTAAAAATATTCAAACCTAAGTGTTTAAGACTACATACTTAAATCAACACTTCAATGCCTGAGTATCTTAAGCTTTTTTGGCAAGAGCTGGGGCTGAGAGGGACCAGTTCAGACAAGCAGGCTAATTATTATAACATCCAGGTAATAGTTGAGCTGTATAATTTTATGTCTGAATGTTTTTACCTTATTATCTGATATCTGATTGTCTCCTCTAAGAAAAAGATTTTCCCTCTGAGGTACTCTAGATATCTTTATTATTTGTTGGTCTGAAGTTTCCTTTCACCATATTCAAGAGGAAAAGCAGTTAAAGAGTATGAATCATAAGGATTCAAGCAACATATGGGGACAGCTGTGTATCAGCTATGGATGTGCATATTTTTTATAACCTTCTTAACTATTATTAGCAGTGGCTTTTCTTGTCAGTGACTGTATGAATAACCCATGGTTATTCAAAGTAACACACCATCAAAGTTTATCCATTTTCTTGTAGATAGTCCAGGGGGTTACCATAGGAAAATATTCCTGGACCTAGCCTTCCATATCCTGATTTATAGTTTATAATTTTAAAGTTTACTCCTGTTGCCTCTCCAAGTTGGAATATTTGGTACATATAAATCACAGTGTCTGCTTCCAAGATAATGTTCGTTGCATGTCCATGCCTTTTCCTGATGGTAAGTAGAATTACTTTCTGACACAGAATCTGTCCATTTAGAAAAAGTGGATATCCTCCCTACAATGGTCTGGTCCTCAAGAGATCAGTAGTTCAATTTTATATTCTCTTTTCCTGTAGGAATATTCAAATGTGTACTAAGCAAGATGCTGATCTTCACTACTTTTTTAATATACTTTACACATCCTCCTCAGAATTCCATTTTCCCTGATTTACTTAATTTTACTTTCACTCCTCTGTTTCTTGTAATCTTATGATGACATTTTCTTTGACAAGGGGCTGGATACTTCTTCACTTGGAGACCAGCTGAGAATGTCGAATGACAGGAAAGGTTTTCTGGGAGTTCTCATAGGGCTGCCAGCACTGAAGATATAGTTAGCATAAGAACCACTGTATTCAGCTGAAGAAGTAGCAAAATAGTCAGCTCTGTTAAAGATTTATTTTGTGTGGTGAATACTGAAGTTAAATCCTTTATTATTATCTTGGATCATGAAATGTTCACAAGCATACTACTTATATTTACACAGTTTCCCTATGAAAGGAGAATATCTGCTTTCTCAAAAGACTGTCCTTTCTAAAGGTCGAAAGAAGTCACTACCATTCTGACACTCTGTACCAAAAAAAAAAAAATAGAGCATAAAAAGCTGTTATTAATTCCTATGCATAAATCTGTGCACATTTTTAAAAGCAGCATTGGATAAAGCTTGTTTTTAGCAGGTGCCATGTCATGCTAATGCTGAAAAAGTACCTTTCATTAAAATCACCAGAACAATCAAGAATATTGTTTATTTCTCCCTTTGCAACAGTGCAAATGCCAAAGTGCCAGTCTGAATCCAGACAATCCTGCATTCTGGAATGAGTTCTTTTCTGCAGTGAAGTCTTGCCACACTTCTACAGAAGGCGACAAGAGATCTCAGTATCCAACTACCACTATTTTTTCCTTCATGCTTATATATATTTTTTGAATTATATTTCTTCCTAGTTACTATCTCATGATCCCCAAACTATGCTGAAATGCCATAATCATGTGCATTTAATATTACTTTTTGGGAAAATGAGTTGTAATGAAACAATGAGATATAACGGAACAAAAAAAATCTGGCAGTTTCCTTAAAAGAAGAGTTTACAGGTATATATTTTGGTTGATAGCAAGCATAAAAGAGGAATTCAGATAGTCAAAGAACATGTTCTTTTCAGGCTTCAAAAAACACTATGGTGCTGCAGTCACTTAAAGAGACATTTGCTGAGGTACTTTGGTGCCCACACATCCCGAGGGTCTACAAACCTGTAGGCACTTCTTTAAGAAGTACTTGTATAAACTAGGTGTTGATGTCACCCAGAAAATAATGGGAATTTAGACACATGCATACATAGCTGTGAGCTTCTCAAAATCTTCATCTTGCAACTACTTTTGCCTGAGCAGATATCTGCTGATTCCACTGGGGCTTTCTACACTGGAGTCCACAAGGGTTGGTCTATCAATGTGCAGCAGACTGCAGGAATTGAAGATAACATTTAGAGACATTCAGTCTCTAGGAAGTTCTCACAAAGGAAATTGAATTGAGGTGGTAAAAATTTGGGCTGATTTAGATCAACCATTTTAAAGGTATTAAGTCAATATGGAAGAATAATAAATAAGAATTTATTACAATTATGCTCTTTCTTGGTGTATAAAAGTTAGTGTGGGCATAACTAACTTTCAAATGATCGAAAATGAATTATCAGTAGAAATAAAATATTGCACTGTCAAGAGCACATCAATAAAGACATGGAAACACCCAGGGAAACTTGACTGAGCAAAAGAGATTTTATTCATCCCCCCAAATGAACAGGTAACTTTAACTGACACATTTTCCCTTACCTCTTGCATAAATGCTCAGAAAAAGACTGTGGCAGGAATTCAGTGAAATGCTTAAACATGCACTAAACCTTAAAGCATGCATGTTGCCTCATTGACCTTGCTGAAGCTGCTCACAAGTCTAAAGTTCCTCTCTCCACTGGGGCCAACAAACACTGCAGTTGAAGGGCTGCTTAAAGACAAAGGTTTTAGTGCAGGCTTCCGTTCTCAGTGTAGTGAAGGTAGCTGTATTTACCAATGGTAGTTAAGCTCCTGGATGTTCCAATTTGTCCAAGCTTCCTTCTTTTTCGGAACAAGAAATATTCAAGTCCCAGTAGTACAGTCAGAAGGTGTGTCCAGTATTTCAAAATCCATTTTTTCTTTAAAATCTTGGCTTGGATTATTTAAAAATAATAAAAAAAAAAAGTTAATGCACCACCAAAATTATAAATAGAATAGATTACGAGGTATAACTCCTGTAAGCATTAAATGCTCTTTGATATTAAGCTCACATCTGTGTCTGATCATGAAACTGTTAAAATTAAACACAATTATCTGTAAGACAGATCGGATACTTTATAAAATTTAACCTTACTAGTATATGCATTTTGAATTGTATGTCACTAAATCTATATTATGGAATGTCTAAATTTCTTGTGTGTGTTCAGCAAGAACTGTGTAGTTGTGGTGCTCTTGTTCACAAAAAAAACCCCTCAACAAAACCGAAGCATCACATTTTCCAGTGTTCCTTTAGATGATGAAATAAAATGTAAAGTTTTATCTTAGCATACTGTTCCATTAACAGCCATGAAACACATTTTCCCACAGTTAAAATGAAAAGGTCTTTAAATCTTCTAGTATGCAATCCCTGAATACAGGTAGCCTAAAGGTCTCTCCTGAAGAGCTGGCTTTTATGCACTGGACCCTGAGAGGAACAAAAGACAGCCTATACTGCCTTGATACTAAACAAACTACTCAGTGTTGAAATGCTACACGTCTGCTATGGAAGGTGGCTGAGACACTGGGTAAGACACACGGTCACCTTTCTTGCAGCTACTGTGCTATTCCAGTACATTTTAAAAAAATAGGGTAGAATCCTCTTCTGGTTTTGAAAGCAAGTTACTCCTTTTTTTGAAGGAGCTGTAAGTGTAAATTTTAGCTTTCATCTAATCCTAACTGCTTTCAAAATGTTTATGCACTGCAATCCAGAGCCCCTGAGAACATATATGGTAAACATTACCTAAGAAAACCAGTCTTTTAACATCTTTTAAATTAGTTGTCTTTTATTTCTGAAAAGCTAATATCCAAACTAGCAACAGTAAAGATGTCCAGGTTTCATGAAATATATTTCATAAATTAGCTTATCATTGCACTGATTTAGCATGCCTAGCAGGTGAAAGACAAAAACATGTGTTATCTTCCCTAGGGAACCTTCAATGAATGTCATTCTAGCTTCATATGTCTTTCTTCTCTCCCCTTCTTGAACTGATATAAAATTCTAATGTGTGCCCTCTGGTTCCATCTTCATTGAAATCTAGCAAAACTGCTGAAGGTAAGATAGTGGCAATGGTGCATGAAAAAAGGGAAAAGGAATACAGTGATTCATAGCATACTGGAAGAAAGTTGCAGTTGTTAACAGTACTACTTTTCTGTGTAGACAGGTTAAAATGTGTCATATATCAGTGTTAAAAATAAAGTTATTCATCTTGTCTATTTTCTCAAAGTTTTGGGAAAAAAACCTATAAACTTATGCCATGTGCATCTTTAAAAATTATTTCACATGTTTCTGAAAACAAACAAATTCAGTTGCTCCCAATGGTAGCAATAGTAAATGCATTACTTTTATATGGATTTGCTTGTGTAATTTCTGTAGTTTTAAATAGTGATTGCTCTTTACTGTAAAGCTTCAACATGTTCATGTTTTCAATCCTCTTTTATCCATGGACAACTGAGTAACTAGTATTAAGTGACATATTTTTTATTTGCATTTTTCTTGGAAATCGATGTTGAAAGTGGACATGGAAAGCAACCAATAGATCATTGTTGTCAGAATTTTAATTTGTAGGCACCACGTGGTCAAAAGTTCTTCTGTAACTTAATAAATTTGCACAATAAAACAGAAAATTTAACCAAAAAAGGCAAAGTGATCCTGTTAAATATTGAGCAAATCAATAGCAGAATGTTAAATGAAAATAACACAATATGCTGTTTCCCTGCATTCACAGTAATGAAAATGAAGGAAACAATAAAAGAGTAATTCAGAAATAAAATGCTGTGACCAAGTTCTTTCGTCCTTCTCTGAAAAAGGGCAGGAATGTGTCACGGCACTTGGTATGTCAAAAAAGTGGAATGTTGACCAAAAGATTTGACAGGCCTTGCTGCCTTCACTGGGATAGACACAGTCTATGAAAGTTGGCAGGTCTAACTTTTACCATTCCATTTCACAGCTAGAGCAAAAAGCAGTAACAGCCTTATCTGGCAAACCTATACATGTGGAAACAAGTGATCATTGGAGCAGCTGCCATGAATTTGGAAATAGTGCTATAGGAAGTTTCTGCACTAGTCCGTTTGTGGAGTCTGACTTGGTGTGCTGCCTAGTGAACTTGCACTGATGTCACGGAAAACGGCACAAGTAAAACCATGAGCAGTGCTTTGAAAATACAACAATGAGTACATTAGGGGAGTAGAACATCCAGTGACTTCAGACAGGCATTATCATGCTACACAGTTCATCTTCAACTCCTCAATTTAGGTCTTCTGCAGCTCACACATGCACAAGCTGGTTTGGGGGTTTTGTCACTTGCTTTTCACCGTTATTTGTTAGAAGCCAAGGATGACTTTTAGACAGTAAATCATTGAAGAGACCTCTAGCCATCCCATTCTTAAATGACTCATGACTGTACAAAAGGCAATGTCACCTAACCATATTTCAGGCTTGCATGGTATTTTAAAATAACTGTAGAGAAGTGGAGTTCTGGAGACAAGTATTTTGATTAAGGATATTTTAATTGATTCATGGGACTTGGAATCAGGCTATGAAATTTTTCTTCATTAAACACTTGGGGAAAGAGAGGAGAAATATAAACTGTAGTGACTATGTGAAATAGATCATTAATGTGTTTTTGACAAGACTGAAAGTCCAGTGTCATATCTGTAGAGGAGAGCTTTCCTCTTTTTCAGACTTGAAATAAAATATCCTACTGCAATTAGTCTTTCCATAACAGTGAAATTTTTCTTAGATTTTGGACCCATATTTAAGTAGCATTAAATTCACAAGTAAATAACACAAAAAGACAAAAAGGTAGATGTGAGGGCCTTGAGTCACCAAAACCTTTAAGCAAGTCCATGACTTGAAGTGGTAACTGTGGAAATAATGCTATTGCCCTTCAATGGGACAGATGTAGCCCTGAAGGTAAGCATGTGTTTTCCAGAATTAGGGCTTTAGCTGTTTCATTTGTGGCTTTATTATGAAAGTACTGTCACTTTACAGGTAGGATATTATAGATCATATATTTTAGAGCTTGCAAGTGGTAA
Organism: Edolisoma coerulescens; assembly: GCA_013397115.1. Lineage (NCBI taxonomy): Eukaryota > Metazoa > Chordata > Aves > Passeriformes > Campephagidae > Edolisoma > Edolisoma coerulescens. The sequence goes on from VWZW01001524.1 coordinate 1,473,007, forward strand.
CAAAATATGCTCTTTATGAGACCAGAACATATCCTTATTTGGTATTGAAATGATACAAACCAGTTTGATTTTAATCACTGTCTCACTTAAGAAAACAAGTGGGTTCTTCAGTGGAATAGTGGTTCATGTAGAAACCAAATTATACATCAGTAAGACTATTGGATAAGAAAACCGTGAAATACTCGCACATTGTAGATAAATATTTAAAAAATACTTTAAATTAGATTTTCTGATATTTGTTTGCTGATTATAAATTGAACTGAATCCTTTTTTCCAGTAATACATACTGTATATTAAATCATTTGCAAAAGGATTCCAGCCCATACTAAAAGCATTTCTGGACACACTGCAGAGAGTTTGGTTAATGTTAGCAACAATAAATCCAAAATATTTGGAGGGACTCACTCCATCTTTGTTAGATTAGGGTTTCTAAATGGCTGGTAATGGATTCAAGTGTACAGCCAAATGAAGCTGCATTACTCATAAGCATATGTATCCTCATATTAAAATGTAGTAAATCCAGTTAAGCTTCAGCCCTTCTTAGTTCTTCATTCATGAGATGATACCTTTACAGCAAAAGCAAATAAGTAAAAAGTTTCTTTTACCCCAAATTAAAAAATAAAACCCACAACATTTTTTAAATATAAGTTTGAAGTTAGTCTTCCACAGATAGCCAATTAAATTATGCTAAAAATGACATTTTTAATTAAACACCAAGGTAAGCATAAATGGATTTCAAAATAATTAATCAAACATCAAAAAATTGAAACCTTTTTCTGCTTGAGCAGCAGAAATGAAAGAACCAGTCTTCAGGTCTCATAGAGATTCAATCTAATTTAATTCTCTGTCTTCTCTAAATAAACATTCCTAAAACCTTTTTTTCATCTGGGGGAATAAGGATGAGAGGGGTAATCAATATTTCTAGCATTTTAATTAAAACCGTTAGTGGAATAAATCCATTTAATTATCAGTTAATGAAATACAAGGTCATTTACCTGACAGGAACTTTGAAGGTGGATTACTAGCTGGAATAAAGTAGAAGAACCCAATGTCACAGCCATTTAGCTTCTGTCAAATTTAAGGTTAAAATCCTTTTAGACTGTTTAACCTATTCTCTACCATTTTCTATTATGTATGTCAATTGGCAAGAAGAAATACATGATCAAACTTACCTATCTTTAATTTTTCTCCAGTTTGTGCTAAGTTTCTAGACTTCCTTTTCCATTTTTTTGTCTAAAGAGATGCAAAATGCCAATGAATCTTGGGATATTTTGACTTCTTGCAGGCCTTACCCTTGAATTAAATTTGCATACTGTGCCTAAAGATTATCAGGAAATTATTAGCAATTAAACAAATTAAACACAAATGTAGCCAGTAAATATATTTATTAACAAGAAATATTGTGCTTCTCTATTTTTTTTACCTTGTGTAGTGAAGAAAAATAGATAAGTTTGTTAAAGAGGCTTTTTAAGGCTGATGTTCTCAGTAGGGTAAGAAGGGAAACGGAAACAAAAAGTGTTCTCTTTTAGTACAGCAGCCAACTTCCCATGCTCCTGATAATGTTTCAATAGGACAGCAAATCAAGTAGGGAACAAAAGTTCTGCCAGAGACACAAATAGTGAATGTCAGCATTGGCTAGCAGCAAGACCAGCAGAGAAAGAAATCCTCTTTCCAGGATTCTGGGACAACCATGCAAACACAAGGGGGAAAAAAAATCAAAGTGTAAGTGGATTGTTTCTACTTTGTGGTATGATTTTAAGGGTATGATGTGGTTGTGGTATGATGCAGGGTTGTGTTTATATAATTAAAAAAGGATGTGTCCAATTCAGATGGATATTAATTAGAATTATAAAATCACACTTCTCTGCTATCTTTAAAAAAATGTGCCTATCAGAGGGACTGGTTTTGATGTTCCAATGTCTATACTGTGACATTTTAAACATAGAAAAATAAAATGTAGGATTTAAAAATTGGTTTAGTAAGCTAACTTCCAAGGTGAATTCTCTTATTCATTGTCACTTTTGTAAGTGTAAGTCACGTTCGCCAAATTAGCCATGAAGCTCCAAGAAACAAAAATAATTGTTATCACTCCACTTCATCGAAGATGTTAGCTATATATTTTCATAGCCTAAGAAAAATAGTAGTTCTTAACAGAGAGACATTGGGTGCTGTATATCACGCACTTTTAATTTTTAGTAATTACAGAAATGTTCTAGGTGTGTTTAAAGTTGTGCTTCAGAACATGTCAAACTCTATAGGGTACAAGACTGCTCATAACTTTAATGTGTAAGAAGTATGAACTATAGATAGGGGAGGCAGAGTTTAATGTCTTTATCTGCTAGAGTCAGAAAAAGACAAGAAAGTTTAAGGGATGGCTCTCAGCACAACCCAGGGTGGTTGTTTGGTTGTGGTAGACATGACCCTGCTGTTTGCACCTGTCTTTGTCATGGTTATCCTGTAGGTACAAATGACTATTTTGGGTTAGATGGAGGAGCAGCTAGTACAGGAGGCCAAAATCCACTTCCTACAGGAAACAAAAGAGACTTTGAATCCCCAGCCTTTCCTTTCTGCAGCTGTATTGGAGAAGAAAGGCTGACATTTCAAGTTCCAGCCCAAGTTCGTAACTGGACATCATATTGCCCTGTTTACCTCATGATAAATGTGGGCTACATTATTCTTGGAGAAGTGAAATTCATTGACATCTCTGAATTGGCTTTCAAACTTTTCTTTGCTTGCAACCCCATATTATGACTAACCCCATCAGTTATGCAATTATATGAATTCCCTATCTTAAAAATGTGTAGAATATTAGTGTCCAGAATCCTTGTCTTTGAAATTATGAGTTTTTATATATACTAATTTTTGTCACCTGATAGAGAATGTTCTGCTTGCTTGAAATAATAATAAGAAAATTTCCATTGATTTTGACAGAATGCAATCCATTCTTCATTTTCTGGATTTACCCTATTTTGTTAGAGGTGTTAGAAGATTTTGACCCTTAGCTCTTTAAAGACCTCACTGGGGGGACAAAAAAAAAGGAGAAACGTTTCAAGATGTCATGAATGCAATGCACTTCATTCCCTGTATATTTATAATTCTTGTTACTGAAAACTTCTTTTGCACAGCTGTTTCCTAAGGAAATCACTGTGCTGAAGAAGGGCATCATGCCTACTACACTGACCAATCTGAGAGACTAATTTCCATATTTTAAAAGTGACAGCTTTCGCAAATTTTGAGGTAGCATATTTATAATCCTGTATGATGAGTGTGTGTTTTTACTATGTTAGGACTGTTTTAAGCAGTTCATTTTTTAAAAAGGGTCTGAACAAGTTTGCATAAGGAAACTCAGAAATGGTGGTACAGATGAATGAAGATCTGATATTTACATGATAGAATTCCTGGGTCAATTATTCCTAACTTTTATTTTGGTATTTAAAGGTGAAGTATGCCTATTTTAACTTCATGGTGATAGAATGAAGAGCGTAGTGTTTATAAAATCCATCACCCAAACTTCATGCTCATGTAAGTAATAGCATGCTGTAAAAGCAAACAGAAACTCTTTTTCATCCAAACCCAACAACACTTGCAGATTACTGCAATTAAGATTGAAGTTTTTCATTGTATCGTTCTGTTGTCCCCATTGCCCAATAAGAGGGAGGATTCCTCTGAAACAGTGAAAGAGCTACATAGGTAGAACCAGCTATTTCATTAGGTTGTAATGATGACCTGAGGATGATTTTCTGATGGGGCTGTAGAGGAGCTGGCCTTTTGCAGAGTTGAAATATTCTACAGAGGAACAGGAGCATCTGTGGCTCCTTTAAATTGTGTGGTCAATACACTGTGGGTTCTCCACCTCAGGGTAGGACTACCTTGGTTCTCAAGGTGCTGCTTATAATTTTTTAAGGATGGTTTTTACATATTTTATTCTTGTTTCTCTGTTACTTACCATGGGAAAAAAAATATAGAGTTAAATTCAATCAAGTAAATAAAAAAATATGTATGGATTCGTTCAGCATTACACGTAACTCTGAGTGTTCATAGACCTAGAAGAACTCTGTATTGTGAAAATCACTCTTTTAAATATGTCATCACATTGCTTTACAAGAAATAATAGTTTTCTGATCAATGTGAGTTACTCACATGTAAGTCAGGACAGCATTTTGGCTATTTATGTTGGTTTTGGTTTAGCTATGGTTTTTGAGGTTATAAAATATGGGGAATTCAACAGGATGCCATGAAAAGGACTCAGCAAAATATTCTTTTAGCTGTAATGTTCTTTGACTTTCAGGGAGAGCTGTCAAAATTCCATAATATGTCCTGCAGACTCCCAAAAAATCTGGCAAATTGCACCAAACAGACCTAGCTTTTTTTAGCTGGAAGCATTTTACATTCAGTATCTGGAAAGCCTTGCATTTGAGATGTGTGTGCATGTGTGCTACGAATATGAAACAATGTAGGATTTACTCCCATGGAGAAAATGTAATTAAAATTGATTAAGTGAATCTTTCCAGTTTTAAAGAATTTTTTTTTTATCTTTATGTTCCTTTCACTACAGTTCTTTCCCATTTAACAAAAAGAAACAAACAGAGCCCTGATGTGACATTGATGTGGAACTTGTAAGGAGATTCAGAAAGGACGTACTCTTTTCTCTGCACATGTACTTGCTGTCTTTGAGATCTTCAGATATTTGGATGCAATGTGAATAGAGTATATAGTTCTTTAACATCATCCATTCCTTTCACTGCCAAATTCAGTGGATATTCAGAATGTGCAGAAATTGCAGAAAAAGATCTAGGTTTAAACTGACTATTATTCGAACCAACACATCCACATTCTGAGAATTATATAACAATAATTAATACATATCCCAGCTGTACATATTGAGAAAGAAAACACAGGAAATAAAGTGAGTGGACTGGATTAGAAATCTTCTTTGTGATAACATTGAGTTTGCAGAAATGGAAATTACCATATTTAAAGCAAAGCTGTCAGGATCAAATGGATAAATACATAGCAGAAGAAAAGGATAGGGAAGTTGAAGGCATCTTTGCTTTGTTTGGAAGTGTATTTTGAAAGATACTGATGTTAAATTTTATTTAAAGAAAGCTTTGTAAGCTGGAGCTCTGCACCATTTAATTACCTGGACTTGGATGGAATTCCTTATGTTATGTATCTCTGGAAACATATTATGCTTCTAACTAACTTTTAATTTTAATCCAGACTCAAAAAGACCTTGTCTGTATAAAAAAAAAATTCCTGTATTTGATCTGAAAGCATGAGTGAAACTGTACTTGTTACCTTCCTTGTGAAGCTCCCTTGATTACAGAGCTTGTACAGCTGTAAGTGGGACCTGCTGTGCAGAAAGGCTGATCTTGAACCAGCTCAGTGGTATCACTTCGGCTCTCCAGTTACTTGATGTCCCAGAGGGGATGGCACTCAGCAGTGGGCTTTATGACATAGTTTTGGAGCAACAGGCTAGTTCTTGAAGTTTTTTAGGCTTTGAGCTAACTCAAGAAAACATTCAGTTTATGTTCATACACATTTGCAGTCATAGCATGATAAAACAAGCATGATGGGAAACAAGGCTAGTACTGTTGACCGGACATTTGTTTTCAAAACCCCAGCTCTGGAAAATACTGTCTTGGATTCCACCATAGAATTAATAGTGACCAGTGAATCTGATTACAACTGAATTATTTTAATTTATAAAGTAACTAGTTACACACACGTATGCAATATTCATATTTATAAATTTCAGGCAAAAGTTTTGAAGTATTATTTGAGCTTCCTTCATAGTTTAGATATTCTTAAGAAATATTTTCCACCATTTTAAGTGTTCAGTTAAAACACAGATGTACATTCTATATGTCTATTTCTCTTTTAAAACTATCTTGATGTATTTAAAGAAAAAAAAGATATGTTGTATGATTTACAGTCTTGGAAAAAATAACATAGTCATAACTCTGCAGTTTTTGTGATGCATGAAGATCAGATTTTTTAATGTTGGTTAATGCTTTACTAATTAAAGTGTGCATGTTAATTAAAGCAGAGGCTAATGTTAATTACCTATATTAATGGAATCTCATGTAGCACCTGCCTGAAGCAATGGGTTCAATTTTCAAAATATCTCAATTAAGACTGAAACTTTTGATTTGCATCTAGTAGGGTTTCAATTAACTGCATTGCAAACTTAAATAACACACTTAAAGGGATAATATCACCAATCACATGCAGCACAGTGGAATTGGTCGGTTCAATTATTGACTACGGCTGTGAGAGCTTTCACAGTTGGTAGGTAAGTACTCTGGTATTGGCAAGTGATTATTGTCTAGGGCTGTCATCACTTCTGTGGCTGTTGTAAGAGAGATGTTAAATTGCTGTACTTGGGTCTCACTGCAATTCCATTGTTGAGGGAGACAGAAATAGAATGATGTTTTCTCTCATCCAGCATTTAATGGTGAAGATTCAGCTTGTTCCTTTGAAATAAATGACCACTGTTCCATGACATGGTAAGGCATTTTATCAAATGGGAAAACAGCATTTGTGATAAAGTGCACAATGTTGCAGGGTACTTCTCAGCCAAACCATGAGATGTGATTGTGTTCCCAATCTCTGTTTCAGCCACCACAGCATTACGTGTTGACACAGGAGCTTTTAATGAGCAGCTTCAGGAAGCGATTAACAAAGCACTAGAAATAGATGCAATCATGCTGATTGGAAATTCTACCTAAGCTCCATAAATAAGACCATAATGTCCTGCTACCATACAACTTTCTAGGATAATTATTTCTGATAGCTCCAAGACTTGAACTTTTAATCTGAGCCTACTCTATTGAAATATTGATGGTTCAGTTACAATCAAAACAAGATCCCCCCAAAAATGTGCTTATCTTTTCTGGTTTGGACACACAATTGAAGAATAAATGTAGGGTTTTGTGGTCATATCCAAATTTTGTATGTACATATAATGCAAAAGTATCTCTAAGCATAATTCCTATGTGGCGTCTGTGGAAAGAGATTACTACAAAGTCAGTTTTCAACCATGCTCAGCAAAGAGGACCTGGAGCACAAGATTACTTGTGTGACTATAATCTCTCACCTGTACCTATGTATTTTCCTGCTAAAAATATCCTTAGGTTTCCACTACATGGGTCCTGGCTCTTTGTATAATAGTTTGCCTGTGCCTATTAATAAAACCTCTGATATTCCATTGTTAACACTCAGGCTTAATGCCTCCATTTTAATTAATGCTATGACAAAAGCAAAAATGTCTTCACAGTATCATTCTATCTGTTTAAGAAATTTGTGAGATTATATTAAAACCTTTTTACCAAACTGCATTTAAAATACTTATTTTAAAATATGTTAATGACCCTAGACTTATCAGTTTGTGACCTCTCTTGGGTCTAGATTAATCAGTGTGTAATGATTCTTGTTGCTATTTTTACTTCTGAGGAGCCTGTGTCCCACACCATTTTGTAAGGTCATTAGATGGTTTAGAACTCATGCTTGTTTTTGTCTCTGAAAATGGATTACAGTCTGTTGTAATCTGAGTTCCCAGAATTCCCATGTAGTAATACTCAACTTCTTCAACAATATAATGTAAAAATGTAATTATTGCCTTGTTTATGGTTACTGGAATGTGCATCTTTTCATTAAAGCTTTCCCTTGACATATTTTTTTGTAGTAATTGAACTTCAGATTCCTTGAGTCACTACACATTTTATCTGCAGAAAAGTCACATTTTCACAGGTCAGGTGTTAAACTAAAAAGATGCAGCAGGTATGATTATTGTACTGTGATATGTTATTGTCATCTCAGTTATACTTCCTAGTGTTTGAAGGGAAAAAAAAATTCTGTAAATGTATAGTCACTTGAACATTTATTACACACATAGGTCATCTTTGGACATGTATAACTTGAGAAGGGTGATTTTGCTATTTTTCAATCTGTTTTCTTTTAATTTTGAAACGAAAATGTTCATATCAATTTAAACATCTGGCTAAACTTTAATAAAAATAGCTAAATATCTCCTGTTTGTTGGACTCTTAGTAAAACAGAATTCTGTAATGATAAATCTTGTATTAATATGGCAATTTAAACTACATTCTAAATGAGAAATAATGCAGCACCAAACAGGCAGAATCTCATGTAATGGTCATGTCTTTGATGAAAATCTGTTGAAATCATTGTATTTACAAGATTACTGAGATTAGGTCTCTCTGGGTATTAGCTGGCCCAAAGGCACTTAGCCAATTAAGGCTATTGGAAAAAAAATGAAAGCAATCCAACCTGAAGCTTTCGGAAAGGAATCTTTAACACCATTTACTTCTCCTGTATAGGGACTATAATACAGCACTTCCAATATCTTGAGCATGCTTCATTTGGTTTTCTGTAGCTGGAGTGTTTTTCTTGAGTATGAGAGAAAAAAAAATTAATTCATTATTCAAATTACAAAATAATATTACTTAAAAAGCAAGCAATGTTACTGAATAAGCAATGCTACAGTATCATTTTGTTAGGGAACAAGGAAGAAGGTGGCTATGCAAATTTGGATGGATTTTTATCAATGGTGATTTGAAAGGCAGATCTGTAAAACTCTTACAGTTTGGCATTCATAGTCCTACTGGAATGTTTTCTTTATAAGTTAAAACCTTGGGTGCTTTAGCCAAATCAGCTGTGCAGGTTTGGGTCTGGAGTCATGACAAGATTGTGACAGAGGCCTTGACAAAGAATAAAGCTACAAGTACACAGAATGCAGTCTGTTACACTGTGGCATTTTCAACAAAAATGGAAAGAATGATTTGGCTGAGTCACATTAGACAGACATGGGCTAGAACCTGTGGTATATTTTTTGAAGGGTTCACGTAAGACCCAGTTGTACAGTCTTTGCTCTGGAAAAATTCCCTTATACACTGTGGAAAGCTTACCTAAATAAAGCAGCTAAGGAATTTGAGTACTGGATATTGGCTTTACTTTTACCATTATTTTTGGAACTTTGATAGTTATAACATAGATGTGAATCAAAATCTACCTTAAAGTGCTGAGATAAAAGGTTTCTACTGCATTTTGTCTTGGTAAAGCAATAAAGTGTTATCACATTAGAATCGTTGTCAAATTAAGGTATCTGACATGTTTCTGAAAAGGCAATATTCATCAAAAAATGACATCTTTTATTGTTAGAAAAAGATGGCTCTTTTCTTACATTTTTGGGCTTTAATTGTTCTGCTACTTAGTTTTAGCCTTGAACAATCTCTCTACATGAGTGGATCTTATCTTAATATTTTATATGCCTATATAAACACACTTTTAAAAAATAATTTTATCACATCTGGTTTTACTGCATGTTGCTGCATGTCTCCAGAGGCATACAGAATTTTTATTTTCAAGTAAATTTATATTAGTTACAGTCTCCAGCTGTTTTAGATATAGAATCATTTCCTGTTGGTACAGTTTCCAGGACAATCCCCTTTTTTTCTTCTCAAAAGAATGAGAAATTTAATTTAACAAAGACATCCTATAATTGCCTTTGTATCTAGCAAGGTATCTAGCAATCTAAATATTTTATTTTATTTAAAACATCTGTCTACATAATATCATATGACTATACAAACTTATATCAGCCTTCTGAAAGACAGCTGCTGCCACTTTTATTTAATTTATAAGAGACCAACAAAATTGCTCAAGATAAAGCCCGTCTGCCACTGAGTCATATATAAAAAAATTTTGCAAGACGAAAATTGCTTGCATTTACAGTTCTTGTTAAACTAATCTTGGTCTTTTTCAAATTTAGAAGTGTCGTTTTTTCCTTTTCCCTGTTCTCTCACCCCCACCCCAGTCACTATGGAAACATAGGATCTTTACATATACTTTTTTTTATAAGCTCATTTTTTTTGAGATTGAAGGTACATTTCTTTTAAAGATGAAATGTGAACTAGAGTCACATCTTAATTGCCCGCTTGTGGGATCTATTTATCTCCTGCTATCTTCATTTTCATAAACATTTGGTGTGCATTATACTGGTCAGACTTTTCATGCAGTTTTTTAGAAAATATATAGGGGAAGTGATAATGTCAACACAGATCTTTATCTGTTTTGTGCTACTAAGCTTTGTTTGTAGTGATTCTGTTTCTTTGTATGAAACTGTTTCTTTGTATGAAGCAACTCATGCTGAAAAGAAAATATTTAATAGATAGTATCAATTTAGGCACAGCAGCTGTCCTAGAAAAATAGACATAGGCATTTTACAGTATGTATAAATAAGACAAGTTTACCTTTTTCCAGGGAAGTAATCAAAATATTCCTTTTTGGAGAACTAAGAGTATGAAAGGAAAATGTTTATGGTTCCCTACTGGCACACAGTTATGATTGACAGGAAAAACCAACATGTATGCCACATGAGACATCTTGTTCAGGAACTTTCAGGAGGGTAGTAAATTGGTGTTGGCACACACACAAAAAAAATAAAATGACTTGATTCAGCAGTTTTCAATTCTAAATCCCCAGGCTCGAAAGAAAGAAGTAAATATTCATCAAATGATAAAAATTTATATTGATTTTTATTCTGCATTAGCAGCTCAAAGTCAGGATTCTTGACAGGGTGGATGTCGGTTTGAATGATTCTCTTTGAAATAAGGATACAGGCACTGGGCTGAGTGCTACTGTGCATTCCTGAACCATAGGAAAAGACTATTAGAACCCTAGGAAGCTAAATTTTTTAAAGAATAGTATAAAGGCATGCTTGTTCTGTACTGTTTTGATAACTAAATTGTTGTTATTAGTATGTAAAGTGATTCTTGTTGTTCCTGCTTTACTCCATCCTTTCTATTACCATCAAAGGACAACTTTTTTATAGTACTTCAAAGGGAAATGCTACTTCATGTACTATAGTAACTGAGTTAATATCAGTACTTCCCAAAAGAAGTGCATTTTAGAGTGCTAGCCTGGCAGAGAAAAGGAAGCAAAGATTGTATCTGAACATTATACATCTTTAATTTTGCAGTTTCTGCCAGGGAGTAAATAAAGATCTGGGGGAGGGGATGAGGGAAGGAGGATGGAAATCCAGGGAAGGAGAATGTGAGTGTGAATGCAGCACTGAAACACAAATGTGATGACTGTGATTACCGAGCTGTGAGATTTAATGAGAAAGCCTGTATTAGAGTGAAGTAGAAAATCATAACCATCACCTCTAGTCTATAGGAGTATAATTGGATCTCAGCCCCCAGAAAAAGTAAATAAATAAGTTAGTGACATTTTTAACAAACTTAAATATATTGAGAATGAAAGGGGAAGTTATTTCTATTACTGTACTGTTACAGTATACTTTTTTTAAGTTTCTCAGCTTGCACTAAAATGAGATTCACTGTCATAAAATGAAAGAAAATAGTTAAGTGTGTGTTTGTGAGGGGATTAGATAAGAAGCAAAGTAAGGCAGAAATACTATAACTATCACAGAGTTAACAAATTTCCCAAATGTCCTAGGTGCTTACAATTCAGTAAACATCTTTAACAGCATAGCTTTAAAATTAAATTTTACAAACATTATGGGTAATGCTTTAATAGTATGCAAATTGCAATGAAGTCAGCAGCTGCAATGCTGACCTCTTAGCAATACAAATATTTTATGTTTAAAACAGTTATCTTTTTACAGTTCCCTCTACCTCAGTAAGTGTCAGGTGCTTCAAGAGGCTCCTCATCAGAGGAGCATAAATAAACTCAAAGGAGCAGCAGCCTGTGCTTGCTTTTTGAACACAGCAAGGCAGTTGTACAAATCAACATATTAAACTATATGTTTTGCTCTTGTTAGAATAATTACTAATATTTTTGCAAAACCCTATATATATATATATATATATAAAATATTTAGGATAGGAAAAGTAATGTACAGGGAAAAATACTTAGCCCGCATTTCCCTGCTATTATCAAATAAATTAATTGACATTAATTGGCATCTCCTCCTTCAGAGTCTGACTATTCTTACTTCATCGTGCAGTGGAGACAGAGTCATGTGTTCATATTGAACAATTTTCTGTTATTAATAGTTCAATATCTAAAAAGCTGATAAAAATACCCTGTAATTTCTCCCTGTAGGAGGAAAAAAAGTGTGTAGTAAGAAAACATTCACATCTCTAGGGGTAACATAACATCAAATAGACTATCAAGTCATGGAAAGAATCTCCTTCAATTTCAGAACAAGTTAAATAAGCATTCAGTGAGTGTCTTTGAGGTACACTCAGTGTAGGAGTTTTGACTTCAAAATGTTTGACACTATTGAACCTCTCAAAATAGTTGACTCAAAACATTGACTCAAAAGAAGATTTTAGGTCAAAATTTCTGCAATTTTGTGAGTTGATATGTCTAGGAAGTTTTGGAACTAGTTGTTAAGCACACACATATATTTGTAATGATTAGGTTAATAAATATGAAACATTTCTCAAGCATACAGAAATTTAAAATGCAGCTACTAGGGGAAAAAATCGAGCTGTTTATGTACTACTAGTACAGTATGGTAAAATAATTAAAACTCAATGTGTATTACCAGAGTAACTTCAGAATCATACAATGAATCTTACAATTAAAGAAGTAAACAATTACTTCTATTTGCTTCCAAGTGAGATATTTCAGCATATTAAGTTCAGACAACTTGGAAACCATTTTCTACAAATAAATCATCAGGTTTTACTTCACTGTAGGTCAGTACAGCTCCCAACAGGGAGAAAAGAGATTTCTCCAAACTATGCACAAAGTAGATCTCCACACAACACAAGTGTGTTGACCTAAATTCTGAACCTGGGTGCCTTTAGCCTTAAGAGCATGGCCACTTTGAATGCCCAGCCTTACGAACTGAGCTAGGTGCATTGCTAGTCCGTGTGATTTGGTACAGAAGCATTATGGAAAAGCACGACTTTGAGAAGTATCTGTGCATTGGATGATAGACAGACTCTTTAACAATATCTTTTTAGGCCACTTCATTGCTCTAGAAGTGCAAACACAGAAAATGGTAGGAACAATCAGAACAGTGCAAATAATGGAGGTTTTAATTAAGTAAGATTAAGTTTATAATTTTAGCACATTGGAGAAAGGCTTTCTGTGCATGACTTGTCTTTCCTCTTCTTGACTGTTTGAGGGTCTTGAGGCTGATCCAGAAAGGCTTTCAACCTACTTACGTACAACATATTTGTGTTCTGGCCTCCTATAACAATTTTTTCTCTTCCTGACGGGGAAGAAACCGTGGTTGTGTTGATGAATTGCTAATTTAATAGGACAAATTCTGGGTTTGTACGGATAGGACTGTTTGAGTTTAAAGTTATTGTGGCATATGAAGAGGTGTCACTGAAGGAGATGGAAGGAATGTGGCAGTTACAAAGAAATGCACTCTATTATGTTGATGGGTTTGGCTGGATCTGAATCCTTGTTGTGTCTTCCACATGGTTTTAGCAAGTGCTGTTCTGTCATCCCAGCCCTTTCCACTGTCAGAGCCAGCCTGTTCCCCACCTGGCCCCTGATTATTACAGACTCCTTTGCATCCTGTCTGTCACTCTCTTTCTGCAGGCTGGAGATGCAGACCTGCAAGACAAGAAAAGTAGAAAAGGATCCTGGCTTTTGTTCAATTTCTGTTCTTACAAGAACTTTTTTTCACCTGGCAATTTTGGGATGCTATTGTCAGAAACTATTCAGTCTTAATTAACCTCTGGAGAGGTTAATTCTTTCATACTTTTCTTCAATGCTTTTTGATATTTGTGATGTAGGGAACTTCTCTGGGTACATAACTGAGGTCTGTATGATGCACAGAGCATGCCATGCTCTTGTCTTGTGTTTAATGTTACACTGAATATAATGAAAGGCAGGTGAATAGTCAGGAATAAAGACACAAGAGGTGCAGATTTCAAATTAGCAACCATGATCATGGCATCTTCATGGATTTGGTCAGACAATGCTGCTGAGGCCCCACTGCTGACTGCATTTGCACTCACAGTCCTGAAGTCACAGGTCATGGATTTCTGAAAGCCAAGGGAAACCTTGAAAAAAGGTATTTCTCTTATTTTATAGGCTTCCCCCCTGCCTCCCCCCCTTATTTCTGATGGCTCTGAGAACTGCCTGAAGTTCTGCTTGCTATAACACAACCCTACCTATCTAAAATTTCATTTTATGGCCCCTGTGAATGGACTTAAAATTCACTGTGCTGTTCCTTAAACTCTACAATAACTTTAAGTACCTTGATATGTAAGAATGTTGTTGCCTTGTAATTTTGCTCATTCTGTGTGGAGGTTTCACATTGTTGTGATGGTTTTAGCACACTGAAAAACAAAGTGATAACATTATTCTTGATATAGAAACATTTATGACGATAGAAACACTTAGCTAAGATTTTAACTGGTAACAAGCATGCCCTGATTAACAGAATTAATTTCCTGCATGATCAAAACACAGCGTGTCCTTTGTAATAGGACTCTCAAATATTCAGCTCGAAGTAAACATATTTCATGATATTGGATTTTTTTTTTTTTTATTTGATTCAATCCTGGAGTGTGTAAGATGAAGACTCAAGAAAGCCCAAGGCAGGAAGGGTAACAGACTAAGAAACTATTCAATAGCAGCAAGGTCTCTGTTTTGATTATGCAGAGCAAAGGGGGAAAAACAAATGCCTACACTTAGGGCAGAAGCAGTCACTTGAGGTCCAAGAAGCCTAATGCTGCCAAATGATGGTCCAGTGATCTTAAAGGCATTTCCAACCTCAATGATCTGTTATATATTTTATTCTGTTATAAAATGCCTTATAAAATGCTGGTGTGACTTCTTGAAAGCATTCCTTCTACCTTAGGCGTTTTCATCAATAGAAGACCTGTTGGCTGGCTGTAGGGATGGATGATGGATGATGAATTTTGGACAAACTCTTGCCTGCCAAAGAATGCTTTCTGTAGTTTACATCTTCATGGAAGATATTTTGAGCCATATACTTCTCAACATAATTTTATTCAGTAGCTGTACTGTGACAGAGCCAGGGTCTTTTTTGTGTTCCATAATAAAGCCTTCTCTACAACTTTATAATGTGGACAAGTAGTCAGAATATTGTGACAGAAAACAACAAAAAATGCTTGAGTATTTAAGTATAAATGCTACTTTTATCAACTTAATTTGGAAAGAAATTATTCTCAATTTTAAATCTCAAGAAATTTCACCAATTGCAGACATACAGAGTGACAAGCTGGAATGTGCATACTTTTTAAATGGGAAATCTGAGTTTACACTTCTTTAAAATATGCATATGGATGAGTATTCTAAGTCTACATGCTGCATGGGGCCATCTGACCACCTCCTTGTTGGCAGAAACTGGATTTTGTGCTTTAATTCCAGAGACTGTTTTTATCCAACTTAAGTTCTAATAATGGCAGAGGAACTGAACTGTCTATATTTCTTATATAATTCTCACTGAGTACAGTGTAGTGTGGCAGAAGTGTAGTTTCTCTACAGAACTGTAGAGAAGAGGTAATGCAAGATAGGATACTTTCATAATTTAAATTCAACTGAATGTATTATATATAATTTTTATATCTGAAACACAGCATTGTTTGCCTACAGTAACATAGTTCATAACAAATGATTTGTGCTCCTTGGGAGACACTGTCTGAAAATACTTTCCTTTCAACACCAAATCAATGATATTTATTCTACTACATGCCAAAATAAAAAAAAAAAATTGCAGCAGAAAAACACTAGCTCTTAGTTCATATCTCCAATTTAGATTGGTGTAAATTTTGAGTCTCTCGTTTGACACTCTGTATACAATATAACCTTTCAATCTCCTTCCTCCCCCAGTAAGAGTCATTATCCCTTGTCCTTCTCCACTTCAGAATAAGGTCATTCTAACATGTAGGTCTAACAAGAAATACAATGTATTTTCATTGATTTGTATTGTCACTGATTACTCCTTCATGTTATATAGTGATCTCTATAGTAAAGGACATTTTACGTTGTCATGCAAAGCCAGTCTTAAGGAACAGATTTGCACCCCAGGCTCCCCCTATTTATTTATAAGTTCTTGATTTTTAGAAAATGAGCTTTAGAAAATAGCCTTGAAATTATTTATCATTATTAATCAATCACTAGAACTGAATATTTGGCACTAGTCTAGATTTTTTTCACTGTTTTTCCCCAGACTACAGTTTTTTTCATGGTCTTGTTCAGAGATTGGTTCCTGCAGGCTCAGGAAAATGAGAGAATTTTGTCATTTGATTATTGGAAATATCTCAGTTTAGTTTACAACAGAATATTTTAAACTCATTCCACCCACTAGGTAGAGAATCTCTACAAGTGTGTAACAAGACCATCATCAGCATCTTTATTGTCTTTTTACTGCAAATATGGTCACTTAGCAGAGGACCATGAAGTGGAAAACTACTGCTGAGTATAATTCCTTGGCACTTCTTTCCCCCGTGTTCAATTTTTCAGATATTCTGATGCACTACATCCTCAAAACCAAGGAACTGAATTTCAGTTCTAAGATGGGGCACTAGGAGTAAATGAATGATTACCTCCCACCCAATTTCTGTTAGCTATATTTGGGACAATGCATATCCCAGTAGACTTTTGAGGATTTGCTAGATATCCATGTCTACACAGGTGTGTTTGTTATAGAGATTGTTCTTAAAATTACGGTTATGCAATAAAAAAAATTGTATGTAGGGCAATCTGAAAATGCACACAATGTAAGATTAAATGTAAATCAAGCAGCTTTTTTATATTTGATTAGGAATTTATAAAGTTGCTACTTTATTCTCCCAGAATAATGCAAAACTAGTCCTTCATTACCACTAAAGGTTTTAAGTTGAAAATAAACTGCAGTAGGTTTATTGCATATCTGTACTGTGTACTTTTTTCCATCTTATGCCTTGTACCTGTTAGCTCAGCTTCTGTAGAATGGTGTTTTTTGA
Organism: Edolisoma coerulescens; assembly: GCA_013397115.1. Lineage (NCBI taxonomy): Eukaryota > Metazoa > Chordata > Aves > Passeriformes > Campephagidae > Edolisoma > Edolisoma coerulescens. Next base: position 1,489,938 of record VWZW01001524.1, read on the forward strand.
GACTTAAACTACTCAATATCAATACCTACTCAAACTCTTCAAAGCCTCTTTGGATTTGTAGTTGATATCAGTATAAGAGAGACAAAAAAAATGTTTAAGTACAACAGTGAGATAGATGAATACATACAGAAAAGAAATCGGAGAGATCTATCTGAAACTCTACGCTGTCTGAGTTTGAGTTGCTGTAATTGTTCACAAACGTTGAAGATAGAAATTGGGTTTAAAACTAAAAATAGTTGATTTATAGAGGGATCATATTTCTGAAGTGCAAGAACTGGGTTGTATTCAGGCTTCGTAGAGTTTGATGTTGATGGAGTCCATAATCCTTAGTACAAGAGGGCCTATTAGCTGCAAGAAAGAAATAGTGGATTCTTATTTATCCCTCTTCATATATTTACCTACCCTTTACATCCTGCTTTTCCTTTCCTCCACTATTCTATTTAAGCCTTTTTCTTCTCCCATTTTCTGTATTCATTATTGTTTTGCCTTCAAACATTTTTTCTGGTGAACAGAGCATGACCAACCTGTGAAAAGCTGCTGCCTTTATTTTACATTCTTTATTTTAAAATATAGAGGATGTTGTAGGATGGGGAATTAGAAAATGCAAGGGGAGAAAAAGTATCTAAATTGTTTGGATAGTTGTGCTATTTGAGAAATAGCCTGTGTTCATACAGTTCAGGGCTCAGTTTTAATTATTATGTGTGGTGTTCTGGAGTTTAGGCTACAAGTGAACTCCCTCTTTTTGGAGACTTGGGGTGGGAGGGGAGAAGGAAGGTTGTGTCCACAGTTTCAACAACAGCTGAGAAAACCCCAAAACCTCTACCTAAGCTCCACCCAAAACCCATAGCTGAAAGTACAGGAATCCTGATTTACAAACCTGTCCTGAAAATCAGGGAAATTTTTTGCTTCAAGTTTTCCACAAGGTTTCCCCTCTAGGCTTAAAACACTCACAGATTTTAATAGATAGATTTAATTGTTTTAGAAATTTACTGGTCACTGACAACAGGGCTTTAGACTGAATGTGTCATGTCAACGATAACGAAAATAAAAATGATAAGTGGATTACTGCTTTGTGGTAAGAATAAATTAAAAGAACACATTCATAGCCTTATATGGACAATATAAAATACTCTGCTGGAAGACTATCCTTACGGGTGAAGAATCCTTCCAAAAAAGAAATTTGTTCAGGAACCTCTGTACACTGTGGAAGTGGGCTGTTTGTCAGTTCAGAGGAAAATGTACTCTGGAATGGAAACATAACTGGAAGGTGATGCAGTTTGTTTATTCACTGCCTTAGTTCTTTGTGAGTTATATAAATGGCCATTTTAATTATACTTTCTGAGAAAGCAGAATAGTTTTGTAGCTCTCTCAAACCTTAACATTTTACTCTGACTGGACAGTCCCAACGACTTAGTCTGTTTAGGTAATGTTTCTTCACTGGTAATCTTTTGTGGTTTAATTTTCCACTATCTAAGGTAGGTATGAAAGCCTTGAATTATGATTAAATACACAGTGAAATACCTGCATGGATTAGTTGGAATTCTTGTCTTTTATCTGCTTGGAAAATTGCTAGCATTTTCTGTATTTTCTGGGTTTTTGTTTTATTTGTTAGTTTGTTTTTAAATTTCTCAAAAACATATTGGGATTTATTGAAAAACATAACTAATTTCACTGTAAGAAGCAGCTGAGAGAGAAAGCTATAAAGGTTTGAATGAGAAATTTTAAAAGGAAATGGAATTTCCAAATCACTTACATTATTTTTCAGCAAAAATTGCACCAAGGCAAAGCCTAAGCAAATATAGAAACTTATTACCACTAGCTTATAAAGACATTCCAGCCTTTCAGACTTTCTCTACTGACATTCTTCAGTGCCTGTTTCCCTTCACGTGCTTGCATTTTTCCTACATTTTACAGACTACCCTTCTCTCTAGCCCTTTCACTATTTCTCTTCATGACTGCCGTTGTTCCATAGATTGGTAACTCTGCTGTGCTGTCAGGAAACAAATAAACTCTTCACTTCCCTGCAAAAAATACAGGAGAGTCCTTATACAAAATTTTCTCCATGCCATTTGCATTCACTTGCCATAGAACCAAATAGTTAAGCAGGCATTCCACTCCTAATAGAAATAAAAGTATGTAGTTACACAGAAGTAGCGGTTTTTGAAGCATTATCCGAATTCATAATACGTTTTTCTTTCAATGAAGCATATTAAAAGAAAGCAATGGCATATCGGCCCCAAAGTGCTTTTGAACTTACTCTACGCTCTGCTCTTTCTACTGTTCCAAGGTGCAAGCGTGGCAAACAGCAGATTTTATCCTTGTGTCATCTGGTTCTCTGAGCCTCAGAAGCATACTGATCACCACAGCTGCAATAAATAAAGTGTCTATTCAAAAAGTTATGATGCCAAATATTATTCGACATTCTTCTGGACAGGCACAGTCTGATAGAAAACAGCACATCTCACTTACTGCCTTTTTCCTTCCAATTAAAGTTGCTGAGTAATCAGTCTATGCCAGATATGAGAAAGGAGAATTTGAATAATGCCAATCTGCTTGGGTTTGTTTACATTTACTATTTAAAGGAAAAATACCTATGGCAATATGGCTTTCATTAATTATGAAGCACAGACAGTGTGTTAACAATATCAATCTTGAAGCCTGTAAGAAATATAATTTTATGTATCTACCTGTTCTATCACAGTGCTTGGTTTCTAATATCTTTTTTATTCATGTCCAGACACTTTTATGCAGCATTTGATTGGATATACATCTCATGGAATATATAACACATTCTCTGATAGAAACCTCAATAGTTCATTTCTAGCATTTGGGATTATGCTGTACTTTTTATCTGACTTAATGGTTCAGCCTTTTTCACTATCATATACTAGGAGAAAATTAATAGTGTGAATCATTTGGTTATAACTGTTGCAGTCCAAAAGTATTTGCTTTAAATGTATTCTTTCTGAATTATTTTTTTTAATGTTCTGTTTTGTTTTTTTCCCCTCTTTGTTTTCTTTTTCTAGGCTGAAGTTCAGCTATGCTATCTGGAAGCACAAAGAGATGCTGTTGAACAGATGTCCTTAAAACTGTACAGTGAGCAGTACAACAGTAGTAGCAAGCGAACGGAAGAGTTTGCTGATATGTCAAAAGTTCACACAGTGGGAAGTAATGGGTAGGGAACTATTCTTTTTGTTGTTTTATTCTCACTGATCTGTTTTTTTTTACTTGATATACTTTTTCTTACTACTAGTTAACCAGGATTTTTCTTCCTAGGCCAAGAGACAGGGGACAGCTGTTTCTCTCTCTCTTTTTTAATATATGGATGCAAAAATGTGTTCTGGATAATTTATCCAAATGATGGTTTGTTCATAGGACTCCCTAATATTATCTAATAGTAATCTGTTACCTAGATTTAAAAGAGTGTAATGAGTCCTTTTTCTTTAGGCTTCTCTCCACCAGTGGCTTCATATTTGATTTCTTAGCATCTTCCAAGGAAGAACCTTTATAGTGTAATAGTACCTCCGCAAGACCTCTATAATCATTGTTCTCCTAGTGACTAGGGAATATGAATATGAAGCCATTTACTTATAGTTCAAACATCCTGGTTTTGCACTTCAAGAAAACATTAATTTTAACTGTTTTCCCTTTTTTTTAAACTGTTTTTCCTTGACTTTTTTTTTAAAATTAATGTTAGCACACATACCCATGCATACATCATATATATAAGTGTACATGCAAAAACATTCTTTCTTAATATTTGGAATAAATTAATCACTGGACTATGCTGAAATGAGTTCTTGCTGCCCTCTCTTTTTAACGAGCAAGGAAACTTGTAGTTCTGGATTAAGACTTTTTCTTTAAGGTCTTTTGAAAACCATATCTTCCAACTACTAGCACCCCAAAATGAACATAAAAAATATACCTGTGGGATCATAATAGTGTGGGCCAAAAGCAATTCAGAGGAGCCAACTAGTGCTCATTGTTTGGGTACACTCTCATCCTCTTCATTTCCTGGTAACTGGCAAATAGAGTAGAACTTTTGCCTGCAGTTTCCTATGCAAGGAAAGTCATTGACAGAGGTGTTCATGAGTTCTCTATCTCCAGAACTCCCCTTTCCAGTTGTTAACTCAATGTTCAGGTCTTGGAAACACAGTTTTATTAAATTACTAACTGTAAAGATAAATGAGCCTTGTAAACATCCCCTCTTATTATACAGAAAGATGACTGTTTTAGAAAAGTTGATGTGGGCTAATTATGTAGGATTACAGAGATCTTGATTACACATGCAGAAATCTGTCAGATTCTAAAACACGCCAGTGCAGCTAGTGCCAACCATAAAAATAATTTGTTCAGAATTGGTGTGTAGATGTATATAAATGCACACTGAGGGCTACGTGTTCAAAACCAGCTTCTAATTTTGCAGCCACTACTGAATGTGAGCAAGGCTTAAGGTTGGAATATTGAGAGGGATGTAAGACACATCAACAGACATTTGATTTTCCTGAGGGTAGGGGATGTAAAGGTTTAAGCTTCACAGAGGAATCCAGCTTGTAACTCGACATACCATATGTGATAAGCAAATAATTTCTTAAATGCACTTGTTTTCACTTGTAATTATATGCTTAGAACTGGAAGTGGTCATCTGCTAGTATTTCCTACCTTTTTTGTGCTGTGGGCACCTTTCTGGGCCCATAAGGCCATCTCAGCCCTTAGAGGCTCAACAGTGACTTCAGGGGCCAAAGGGCTTAAATCGGACCAGTACAATACCACATATTCAGCCATTGTAGAAACTAGTGGGGACTAAATTCTGCTGGAAAACTTTCACTTGAACCAGTCTGAGGTGCTGTGTTGAAAAAAATGGAAATTCCTTTCAGCTATTTAAAAATACAGTTGATGCAACATTTCCTTACTGCGTGAAAACTGTGGACAGAAACTCCACGGTAGCATGACCTAGCTAGAGACCAAGATCTCTACAGAGAAGGGGCCATTTGCATAAATTAGGGTATCTATCCATTAGCTGTTGTGGAAGTTTGACCTAGGAAAAAGAAGAATGTCCACAGGGAGAACAAGAACTATTGTAAATACAGAATATTTTATATGACGTGTGTGTGTGTAGGAGATTTGGGAGATGACTTTGTGCAGGAAATCGCTAAACTGAGATAGGTAGGGTAGTATTTGCAGAATAGTTTGATTCTAGTGGGTGTGTAAAGTACAGGAGATTTCCTGCACAACAGTAATCTTGTCAAAACTGCAATACGGAGGGTTTATGTATATTAGCATGAAAATAGCTAAAGTGACAAAGGAAGAGAAAAGAGTGAGTATCCACTGCAGGAGAACACCAGCTAGGCAGGAGGTAAGATGTACCCAAGAGTAGTTGAGGACAGGTACAAAATCTTACAGCAAATCTGTCTGGAAATACTCTATCCCCTCAAAACTGGGGAGGAGTGTGTACATGTCCTATTGGGAGATACAGACAGCACCATTGCACAACATGAAAGCCAGATCCTAAAATCCTGTCATCAATGGGTAGTGGATGAGACCTTGAGAGAAATGCATTAGAGGGGGCTTCAAGTACGTGCAGAACATAGTGCAGTTTTAAAACTGTTAAGGTGATAACTCTGAATTCTCCTATATCTTCCAAATAAATACTTGTGAAAAGAGTTCCATAAAATTATAACCCAGAAACTTGAAGGAACTTTTTGTCTGGCTGAGTTTTTTGGTAGGTGTACCAGTGTGTTTACAGTACTTCTAAATGCCATTTGAGTTATGCCATCAAAGAAATACTACAAACTGGAAGTGCGTGTTAAACATGGGGAAAAAGGCTGATGGAAATAGCTTCACATTCCTTTTTATTTATTAATGCCACAGACGAACTGGTTTTCTCATGAGAAAGGTGCTCATGAATTTTCATTCAAAATAATAAATTGGTGTCCACATTTTAAGAAATATGTTTAGGGTTCAAGGGATTAGACATGCAACTCTGCATATCTGATTCCCCGTTTACCAAGACAAAATAAATTTCTTAATGTAATTTTAGTTATTACATAGCTAATGGTTTTAGCTTATTAACCAACAAACCTACATCAAGGAAGCTGTTTTTACCTGCCCTTTAACTCATATTATAGCATTTTTGTTGGCAATGTTTGGGTACTTTTAGTGGAAGATTTTTTTCTTTTCCAATAAACAGATGACCTGATTTATTTCTTTTTTAGTGATTTGTGCATTCATATAATCAACCAAAATTAGATCTTTTCTATGATTCTTGCATCTTTAACACACATCAGTATTTCAGAAGACATGCTTTCCCTGATTCTGCCTGTGGCTTTATGAAAGAAAGATCTGCTAAGCTCAGGAAGAGTAGATTCTGAATAAAAAAGAAATATTAAATATACCACAGAAGTACTGACAGGTACATTTTAATCTTAACCTCTCTCTGGTCCTACAATTTCTTGATTTTTCTGAATATCTTTTTAGTGGCTTAGTAACAGAGATATTTTAAAACCATTAAAAGTATTGCAATCATATTAAAAAAATATTGATGATGCTTCTTGATAGGTTGATGCTATTGATAAACTGACTTCACTATCTTCAGGCTCAGGCAAATAACTGCCATAGACAGTTGCCTAAAAGTGCTCCCAGATGAGTTTACTTTACTTCAGAAAACAAAAAAAAAAAAAGAGAGAAAAAATAAAGTATGTAAACTATGGAGAAAAAAAAAAATCTTGCAGTACATCTTGTATCCCTTCCTGGGCTTTTTCCAGTGAATTCCGTTTCTCTCACTCTTGGTTTTGGGTTGAGTTCTTGTTTAGAATATTAGTTTGAAATCAAAATGTTCAGCTGTTTTCTAGTGCTTATCTGTGTTTTATAAAGGTCAAAGAAAAGTGCTTTTCTGTTTCTTTAAAGGATTGGTTCATGTCAATGCACAAATAAATGAACCAGTTTGGACTGTGAGTAAGTTGTGGATCTTTAGACACAAAGCAGATGTTTGGATCCAGCATATCTTCTGCCTATTATAGAAAAATCCAGGTTCACTTCCTAGTGCATTTTGCAAAGGCATCCCATCCCATTCTGTATGTAGGCTTTGTTTCACATCATCTTCATGTCTTAATTTAGGATTTTCACTGGTACAAACCATCCAAGTCCAGCTGAATCTGTACTGATTTATACGTTATGAAATCTAACATCTTATGTCACAAAACATATGTTTTAATAACTGCCTGTCAGTTTTATGGCTTTGAATAATATTTGGATAAGATGAAAGGAAGAAAAGGAGCAGTAGGTACTGAAGATGCAGAATGGTTATACTACTGTCTGAGGAAGGGGTGAAGATTCAGTAACACTGCCAAATATACCATTCAAAATGGAGTTTAGTTTTCTTCTAGTTTCCAAATGATATCTGAGTCAAATACCTCCTGAAACAGGAGAAAAGCCCTGAACTCCAAGTGAAACTATTATATTTCAGTAATAGTAACTTGACCTTTTGTACTTGCTCTTCTTTATAGTAACACTGCTTACTTTCTCAGGGCAGCAGGCAGTTTTAAGTAAAAGCACCTCATAAATTATTGAGTAAAAGTATACTAAGTACAGTGGATTAAACTAGAGGGTTACTTCAGAAGCAGGAGTCAGTGCTTGTGCATTATACAATACTTCCTTTGTTGTCAATTCATTGAAAATAATACTACAGAAAGAAAATGCTTTCTTCTCCCTTGCCTGCTTTCTTGAGGAGAGACAGTTCTACTTGTCACAACTTTATCTATAAGCTTTCAAAATTACCATGCACATGGTACTCTAGTTAATAACAAATAAAACTGCAGTAGTACTAATGACATTAAAAGCGTATTTAGTTTATTGTTTCTCTGTTGAAACACTGTTAATTTTTTTAATGGGGTTGCTAAAAAAGTTCTTAATAATTGGAGAAATTAGCTTTAGTGGAACATGCACTATTCTTTGATCAGTATGGGAGTTTTTTGATACTACTGGCAAGGCTTTTGTTAGTTCCAATTTTGCAAATTTGAAGATCCCTTTTCAAGAGGTATCTATTTGACGAATGTGCAGTTTTTCAGCATGTACTTTCTGTCTTGTATCACGGTGTTTTAGAAGAATCTATGCTTTACTTATTCACTAGGCTTTCAATAGAGAATCACATTAATCCTTTTAAGCTCCTTATTCTAATGATTTATTTTGTTGAAAACCGTAGTGATCCTCCTTTGAATTTTAATGATTGCTGGCTATTCAAGGATTCATTGTTTTGACTTCCTGTCCTTACCTTTGTTTCTTACATGTCTGTAGGGAACACCTGTCTAATACTGTATCTGGCCTTAGTTCTCACTGGCTTACCATATTCACTCAAGCCTATCTTAAGGCGTTAAGTTGAAATGCTAGCTGCTCATCCATGAAAATAAATGTAGGATATTTACAAAGATAGGCAGATAGACAGCAGAGGGATGGCTGAATGGATTGAGTAATTTTTTGATGTAAATAATATTTTCATATGAATTATATCAAGATGATTGTTGCAAAATTTGCTCAATATAAAGCCAGCACTGTAAAAAACATTAAACAACATCTATAGGGGATTTGTATTTCAAAATTTTTGAAGCAAATGCAGTATGCCAACAGTTGTCAGGATTTGGCATCAGCTGCTGAATTTAGGTCATGGCACTGGCTTAAATTGGATTTCAGTTTTCATTTTCATCCACACTGTATAAAAACAGAATGTCTCTTTAGAAATGTAACTTGGAACATCATGAGTTTTCAAGAATATATTATTCTAATACAAGATTTTAACAACTACACAGTATTTATGCATAATACATTTTGTTCCTTATCTACAGCCTTTTGGACTTTGATTCAGAATACCAGGAGCTCTGGGATTGGCTGATTGACATGGAATCCATTGTGATGGACAGCCATGACCTGATGATGTCAGAGGAGCAGCAGCAGCATCTTTACAAGGTTAGCACTACTGTTACTGCCTTTACCTAGCTATAGAAGATCTGATTAGCTTGACAAGTCTTTCTCTCACAGGATATCACTGTGTTCATTGTATGTATCATGGTGTCTATTAGAATTCCCTTCCCTGTCCCCAACCTCATTTCCATCCCCTGTGCACTGACAGGCTGCACCGACATCATAATTGCAAGAAAGTTCCCTTTATCACATTCTATTTGGTGTAATTCTATAGAAGGACAAAGATTTGTCTTCAAGATGAATAGAAATAAATGAAACTGCATTAATAAATAGACTGAAACAAAATGAAGGAAAAAAATGAAATGGGAACATTTAACAAAATGTGTTTTGATTGGAGCTTTCAGCTGGATTTTTATCCACCTTTCAGACCTCATCTGGAAAGAAAGACATTTGCCTTGATTTTGGTTTGCTGCTGCCAGGATACAGGACTCTTCCAATTTAATTTTTATTAGTTACACATAAAGTAGACATTGTCATGTTAAGTCATCACACTTCGTTGTGATTTGAGCAACATGATTTTGAACTTGTAGGGTGAAGCTATAGGGTCTAATTCTAGCACATATATATATGTGTATATATATATGTACACACACACACATGCATATAGACACACATGGTTTCTTTTATTTGCCATAGCAGCCTTAACCCAGAAGCCTCATCACTTCTTTTAGATTGTAAGAACTTCCTCAAAACGTGTGATTTGATCCTAAAATTGATTCAGGCTTCACTGTGTGTCTGAGGAGCTACGGGTCGGAGGGGTGGTGGGGGAAAGAAAGGAGGGGCTTTCGACAGAAATATCAGGCTGCAGTAAATCTTCCTCATTTAGGCAATTTTTATTGGAGTAATTCTGACAGTTGTCATCCTTGAATTGCTTTGAGCATATGGCATATTTCAAAGAGCAGATTGTGAATCATAAAAAATAAAATTAATAACTAACCGCAGAATCAGCAACACTATAATGGCAAGAAACAACTACCCTCTAGCTTTTTAAAAATTTCTTATCAAATAAATGGTACATTCAAGGTCAAATAGAAGTTGTTCTTGTTCTTCTGTGATTACATGATTTGATAATTTCTTAAATATAATATTTTTTCTTGCTTTGGCATTCTATTTTTTTGATGGTCTTCCTGAATTTTATTCTTTCTTATTTTAGTTATTTCACTTAAAATACCCAGTGAGAAGGGGTTGTCATGTGATTTCAAATATGTTTATAAATGCAAATATAGTTCAGACCCAAACTGTTCTGGGCTGCAAATGAGTTTCATTCACTGGCCTCCATTTCTTGCTTTGACAATTATTTTTTATTTTTGCTAATGCCTTTTTTCAGACTTTCTAAATACTTTATCAGACTTAATCACACATTAACAGACCTGGTCTTGGCCAGGCTTAGAAACAAACAATGTCAGAAATGAGTAAAGAATTTCTCGTGAGTAGAACATAAGGTGTTTTGGTAATTAATGTCTGTCCATATAAGGCCAGCTTGTACCATGACTAATTTAACCACTAGTTTTAATCCTATACTAAAAAAAAAAAAAATCAATAAACATAAATTTTAAGGTAACAATCCATCCATCAATATGAAAAAGAACAAAGATTAAGCAGCCAGCTGAAGTATTTTAGATCCTATTTAGTATAGTTCCCTTTCTGATTTCCAAATGTAACCCCTAAGAATAATTATAGACGGTAAGGCTGGGATAATAGTGCATGATGAGAAGAGTAAAAAAGGGCAACAATTTAATAATATGTGCAGTATAATAAGGTGGCAAAATGGGTAATATTATATATGCAAAATGGGAATAGTTTCTTAATATTATGAAATTTTGTATTATGATAGGCATGACACTTCTGAAAGCAGAAAGTTTGTATGACAGAGAGTAGCTGAGTCTGCAGCCTGTGCAGCACAGACAAACCAGCACAGATTCCAAAGAACAGGCAGCTTGTTTCTTCCGCAATTTCTGCCAGGAGGTCACCGGCTACTGTACCAGATTTGAGCCCCTATCTCAAAACTACCTATCTGGTAGTTGGTCACTTCAAAACCACTTGAAGAAGGGTGGAAAGGGACTCCTTGCCCTCCTCCAGTGAATATTCACTGCATTTACCTTTTTGGTAAGAGCAGGGAACATATTTTTAAGGACTGAACAAAAGCTTTAGCTAGAAATGTGGAGTTTGCATAAGAGATGACTAAGGAGTGTCCGCAAAGCAGGAGTATTTTGCAGGTAATGTAAAAATCTTAAGTGAATTGCATTTAGAACGATCATTCTTTCCAAAACACAAAACAAAAACAACACCAAAAACCCTAAACACCACAATGAAACACCTCTCAAAGAAGTGTTGAAAGCCCGATAATTTCAGACATTTAAAAGTAGACAAAGGACAACATTAACAAATGTAATTGAGGGAACAGTTCTGAAAAGATCTAGCAAAAGAAAGATCAGCTAAATCACTAGGTCTTTACCATCCTTAATTTCAGAGATTTGTGTGACAATGAATCATATCCTCCAAAAGAGTATTAATAGTTTTATAAAACTAGCCTAGTAAACCTCTCTTCTGATCAATGGTGGCACCCGTTTCATTCAGAGGCTTTTTTACAGAGTCGTGGATGGTCGAGTGCCCGTGAGCACTGCCTGCACTTCCCAGAGAGCGCAGCCGTTCTGGTCTGCAGGGAGAGACATCCAGGCAGCTATTATTATCAGACTTCCTCAATGATGTGGGCTGTTATGAAAACACAGGTCTTGCCTTAGTTTCTCTTTATCAATTACAGTTTCAAATGTGAACCTGCTAATTGCACACTCTGCATTTTCGTGGATTCTCCTAAAACCACAGATCCCTCTTCTCAGTTGCTGAGCTGACGAGTAATTGCAGCTCAGAGCCAGCTCAGCAAGCCGGCTCTGCCAGGGAACCTGCTGTGGTATCACTATTACCAGCAGTAATCATTGCCCCTAAGGAGTCTATGAATGGGAAGGAGCAATGATGACACAAGTAATTCGGAAGGGACAAGCACACATTAAAGCAGCATAACACTATATGTAAATGCTAAAATTCTATATAGGAAAATGAAATATATTTTCATGGTTTGAGCATTTTCACAATACTCTATTTCCAGAGTCAATGTGCGCTTAAGTCAACTCTCAGCTTAGTTTCGTTTTCTAATATTCCAGGAACTTCATCGTTTTTTCTAGGATTCTTATTATATCTCTTTAACTAGGTTTTATTTTGCCCTTATAATAGGAACAGCACAGCCATATTTTTTGTAACACTGAATATGAATGTACTGCTTTCTCTAGACTTCCTAGATTTCAGTTCAAAAATTTAAAAAATAGAGAACATAGCCCTAAATGATTTCTGCTTTATAGCCCTAAACTAGCTAATGATTTTGAAAATCAGCTAGTGTTTGATAAAATGGCAGTCACAGAATAAATTTATGACAGTTTATTTATCCTCTAATGCTTTGTCTATTAATTAAGAAAAAACAGAAAGGAGCATTTCCATGTTTTTGGATTCTTGCTTCTTTGTACTTCTATAATAGCTCAGTTTAATGCCAAATGTATCATGCTTATTTCATTTTAATCTACTGCATGTGAGCCTGATCTCATAAGCTTTAAGTACACAGAACTTGCATTGACTTCAGCTGTATTCATATGCCGTTACTGGAGGATCAAACCCAAAGAATTTAAACTCTGCTAATTAGCCCTTTAGTGGGAGTTTGAGTAATTCTGTACCTTGACTGTTCAAAAATGAAGCAAATCAGTATTTACTGGAACTGTCGAGATTAGAAATGAGTATACTAGCATAAAAGTTAATGATAATTCTTTCCATTTTCCTCTGAAGATTAATTGCAAAACTTAATTGTGTTAGATTAAAACCCTATCTAAATAAGTACAGTATGATTGTTAAAATTGTTAGTATGTTCAGAACAAAATTAACCAAGCATTTGAAAATATCAAATAAAAGATTTTTTTTTTTCTGATTACAAGCAGTGTATGGTGGTTTTCATACAAACTGCATAAGCCATAAGTCTTTTACTAGTAATTCTTCAGCAGCGGTTATGAGAGATGGAAAAAGGTCCATATGTAGTAGTGCAAAGATTTTGAAAGCATTTAGTTGGCAGAGCTTTTGAACAGGTTAACGGCTGAACTCTTTCATCAAGGGGAAGTGGTCCACTGTGTTAAATAACACAAAAATGCACGTCAAAAACTAACGATATATTTGAAAAAAAGTTGAGGGGAAAAAAAATCTCCCAGCAGTTTTTGTTTCCCTGCTGGAAGCTCTATCCCTGCTCAGAAGGTGCAGTTAATTTCCTCCTCTGGGTGTGCTGCTGCTCCATTGTGCCTTTCTCGCTGGCTCAGTGTGCTGTGGCCCGGAGTGGATCAAACAAACCGTGGTGAAAGTTTCCCTCATTTGCATCACTTCTAGACAGCCCTGTCGTACTCTTTGCTGACAGGAAATCACTGTCTTTGTCACCTTTTTTCAGTGATCTCCTTTTGGCAGAGATTGGCCATGTGACCAGGATTAATCACAACAACAGTTCTGGCTCAGAACTCAATGACATGTTTTCCTCAGCACTTCAATAATGGTGTAGAGGAGTCAGTAGGAAATGACTACATTAATTTCAGAGTGAAAAGATAATTAACACTTAAGGACTAGTGCTATAACCTATGGAGCTATTATTCAAATTAAAACTAATTTATTGCAAACTTGTGAAAAAAAAAAAAGAAAATAAAAAACCAACACAAAAAAACTGTTCTTTAATGCAACTGTTAAAATAATCTTGCAAGAGTCCCTGAGTTTAAAAAGAAGCACCAACTATATTTAACGTGGTAATATAAATACATAAAAGCTTCAACATTTGAAACTGGAGGCTAAAGTATGTAAAGTGCTTACTTAGATGATATGAATAGGATACTGGCAAACAAAAGCAGCAGTGTGCTCCTAGAATGCTGTGCTTCAAGGAGTTTCCTTGGCAACAGAAATGCAGTTCCAAAAGTAGACAGAACTTTCCTCAGAAAACATACTATTAATAACAACCTTCCGGAACAACTTGGAACAATTTGACTACTTGGCAATAAAATGCCAAGTGTTCTGCAAATTAATCTAACACATAACAGTTATATGTTTCTCTTGCCCATAATTCTCCTGAACTGGGGGCCTGAGTTCTCTGCTATTAGAGGATACAAATGTGCAAAGCAGTTCCAAATGCTGCGCAAACAGAGAGACGGCTCAAATAGCAGCAGCCTATAAGGATCAATTAATGTTCTTCGTATCATTTTAACTTGTAAACCAGATTAGTTTAATTGGATTACTTTGTTCCATTTAAAGCAAGTTCTGTGTACCTACTGAAGCTGCATTGTAGTTCAGTCTTTATTTCAAGTAGATTTTCCATATAAAGAAAACTTATTAAAAGATTAACAGCCTGCAGAATGATATATTTGGACAATATGCTTAGGGGGTTGGTTATAAACTAGAAAATGTGAAGATTTTTTCTCCTAAAATGCGTATTCTGCACAGACAGGATGCTTTCTGTCTGTCTGGTAATCTATCAGTGCCTGCACGGAGTTGCTAAAACAGTCAGTTTTAGTCAGAAGAAAATGATGGTTGTCAGTTTAGAGGAAGCGCTCAGCACACTTCAGGATTGAGCCCTTTGTAGGGAGTAACTACAAATCTGCTATGCGTGCAGTATTTTTAGGCATGTCATCATTTCTGCATGAGCCAAAAGAATAAACTAAGTTCAGTTTTGCCTTGCCAATAGGAATCATTAGAATTCCACTAAAGGCCATAAGTTTACTAGACAGGAAAGGTAGGCTGTGCTAGTACCTCGACTTTTCCTGAATTCTGAGATCTAAAGGTTAAAAGTAATCAATATCTCATTGTGCAGCCTGATAATAAGTAATAACCATGATGTTAAAATCTAAATGGCTGCAGAGAGCACTTATATGTGTTGACCCATTTGGAAGGGCTTTTTAATTGCAATCAGAATAGTCATTATAGTTTGCTAATCAACTTTTAGGCTACCTTGCAAAAATCACCACCTTTATGAAATATTACTTTAATCCTATTAGCAAATTATGTCCCAAAGTGAACACTCTTATTTTATCTGAAAAAGTATATGTTTAAAAAAAAAAAGGAGAGAAAGATTATTCTGCTAAATAATGTCCATAAAGATACTCATTAACAAGAGCATGTCTCTTACTTATGTAATAGTATGTCTGTACTTATGTCTACATATATGGATTGATACTGCCTCAATGGAAGTTAATCTTTGCTTTCAACACTGTAGTATGTTTTTAACTGTCATATATTGCGAAATGACTTTGCACAAACCTGGCATGAGTTACTGTTCTTCATGAAGTTCAGTAATTTTCCTGTGCTAGGCTGGATTTTTTTTTCCCCAACAGATTAAGAACCTCTGTGACTTTCTCTAGTAGGTAGGAAAATCAACTGTTTTGTATGAGAGGTCTCAAAAATGCTTGATATACCAAATAGCAGTAAAAGTCTGACTGCTATTACAACGTGAACTAAATGAGTACAGGACCTGACACAGCAAAGTTTCCCACTCTCTTATTATAAGGGGTGATGAAATTGGTTACATTTTTCTGCACAAGTATTTTCGCTTTAGTTGCACTGGAGAAGGGAGTAAAAAGTCCTTTGTGACCCATCCTACAACAACTAGCTCATTCTTCAGTGGTTCATATGTTTAACTATGTAATAGGATTAAATTCCTTGCTAATTCTGGCAAATTTTATTTTTTACAAAGCTGAAAATAAAATTATTATTGGAAAAATTCTTACTTTAAGCAGAGAAATGTTAAGTTTTGATGTCTTATATAATTACAACAGGAAAACACTGCCATATCTACAGAATTAAAACATCTAGAGATTGAATACAGAAAGAATGTGAAAAATACTTTTACGTTTTCTTGGTTGCTTCCATAATATATTTCAAATGTAAAAATGCATTTTTAAAGACAGCGTTGTAATTTCTATGGAGCAGACTCCCTGTATTTCTGTAAGAAGTGCCTTCATGCATTTTCCAAGAATAAGTGGGTTTTTCCCACTTCTTCCCAGCATGATGTTGAAGATGAACTTCGCATTGTAGCAATGCAGTATTTACTGAGCTTGTAGCAAAAGCCAGCACAGCTTTTTGGAGATTAAAGCAGTGTGTCTAGAATGAAAGAGGCATTCAACTTCAAACAAAAGTAAATGTGTACCACATAGCTGTCATCACCATTCCTTACTACAGCTGCAAAACGTGGACGATTTACAGTCATCACGTCAAACATCTTAGTCAACTCCACATGCTCTGTGTTTGTGCCCTTGCTGCTACAAAACAGTAAGATAAGGTCCTAAGCAGTGAGACCTTAAAGCTGCCTTCCACTGGTCTCTCTGGATAATATATTGAAATAAGATAAAATGAGGAATGTTAATAACACAATGACAATATTATTTTTGAAGCTGTGTGTGGACCAGGTACTCATTTATTTTAGCAGCTTCATGTACCCATCTGTTTTAAAGGAATGAAGATAAAAAAATCACTAGCAAAAATTATAGGTGGCAACGGTATTATTACCCTATTCCTCAAGTTAGTTGCCAATTTTTAATGCACTTCCCTATTTTTCCACCTCATAGTCCAGGAGAAAATATATTTTTTTTGAACTCATAGGAGCTACATGCTTTATCCACAATGTTTTGCTTCATAAACATAATACAGGAACTACTATTTTCTTTGCAAATTACCCCTCATCAGTATACCTCAAAAATAATCAATACTGTAATATTTCTTTCATAAAAATAAACAAAAAACAAATGACCACAGAAAACCATTTTGGCAGGTTTTCTATATGAAACCCAAATTCACTAAATCTCCATAAATTTTCAGTGGCAATATATTCAATGAATTTATGTCTAAATGATAAAAAATAAGTTGCAGTGAAGTGTTCCAGTCTATAATAATCTCCTGAATTTTTATTTGTATATGTATTGTATTTTTATTTTTATAAATATATATTATAGACTGTATTTATATATTGAAAATACGTAAAATATAAATATAAATTATTTATGTGTATATATTTGTAACCTTTTTACATACTTAAGGTTGGGTGATATTTTTACTTTGTGTGTATACTCTTTAATACATTGTGCTAAAAATAGCTACAGGATTTTGTGTGAAATTCTCTTCTAGCAAGGTAAAATAAGCAATCGCTACAATTTAATTAATAGTTTTTGCAGTTGTGGCTGCACAGGGTCCAGTGGGGTCTTAGGGTAGGCTGCAGCCAACTCCTTTGGCCACTGTGAAATACCTGTGGTTCTTCTTCTTGTGGGTGCTCTTGTATTGCAGAAAACATGGTTGCTATACAATCCCAGTGATCATGAAATTCTAAGTGGTAAAGTTGGCTTTATGAAGAGGTGCTTTTGGGGGGAAACAGCAGGTTGTACCCTTCACATCCTGTTGTTCCAGAATGACAGGTGCTATTACAGATGTGAAGGACATGTGCCAGCTGTGTCACAAGCTGCAGGGAAGGCTATGGAGAGGCTGTCGTTTCCCCAGAAATACACTGGGACAGGGAGTCATCTGGGAAGACTAGTTTAAACTACTATGGGAGCAAAGTAGACCAGCCTCTATCATGAGGAGATTTCTCTAAGGGGTAAATCAGCGCAGAAGCTTGTTAAGTACTCTGAAATATTTTCACAAGAACCCGTTTCTCTCTAACCTCTTTCTCCACTGATTGGATAAAGAGGCTATGAAGATCAGACTGACTCAGTTTACCACTCACTGATTCTGATATCACAAAAGGAGGGGGTTTTTTTACCTTTGTGTAAAGTTTATGCCATAATCCAGTTTGAAACTAATTTGTGATGCATCCAGATTTTGACAGACATTGCACGGGAGTTTGATTACCTCTGCTTTACCCATTGATTTTTCTCAGAAATGGGCTATGATGGATACAGAATTTTTCAGGTGGTAACTTTCTGAAGATGAACATGTATTGAGACTTGCTTATTTTTTGATGACTTTCATCCAGGTGTACTGTGTCTACTATTTAGGTGGAAGAACAGTAATTCCTAAGATCTCTTAGCTTGTTATCGTGTGTTGAAAGATCAAATAAACACCATCAGAGGTGAGAAGTGGACAGTCGTGATCCCATTTTGTTGCTGAAACAAATTCATTGCTATTATTTTGGTATTTCAGCAAGAGTATATAAATTTTAGCCTCTAGGAAGAACTGATTGGAGAGATACAAATAATGATAAGTAAATTAAAAACTATAAAAAGTTTTCTTAACCAAAACCAGAAAGAAAAAAAGAGGATATGGTAAGGTGCCAGGAACTAGAGCAACCATGTGTAACTGTAGACATGAAACACTTCTTAATTGTATCTCTTTGCCAGGATCGCTTGTGAAATTGTTCCCATTCAGAGGGAAGACATTAGGGTAAAACCAATCTAATATATGCCTCCAAACAGTGGGTGAACTATCCGGAGAAGTGCCAGAACAGAAACAGCAGAACACACATGTAGATGTAAGTCAAAAGAGCCCATGAAGCCGGGCAGATGCAGACTGGCTGAAAATGTTGGCATTTCGGTGCACGTATGCAGTGTAACAGGCAATACAAAAGGTAGAAATAAAAATGTTCTTGACAAAAAGAGCCAGCCAGCCAGACTGATTATCACAGTTACCTTTGAAATTAAAATATAGTGTTTGAAACCATTGAGAATTTAAGATTTTAATGAAGAAGTAGATATCTGTAATGTGGCTTAAGCAAATCTAAAGATTCTCAGTGTTCTAGCAATGCAGAAGGTTGCCAGGCATTCAATTGCTATATTTGCAACTATGCTATTAGATCAATGACTAATTTGATACCAGCTGGATTATGGAGTCAGCTGCGGTGCAACATTGATAAGGAGCAAAATTAGACTGGAAAGATGCAACCAAGCACTGCAGATGTGCAATGAAATCATGATGAAACCAGTGAATAAATGCAGTCAATCAACAAACAACCACTGAAACAAGAGATGCCATCTCTTAAAGCTTACTATAGTTGTTTTACAAGAATTCTACTCACCCAAGCTCTGGTTTAAATTGAAACACAATAATCAAAGCAATACCTGAAAGAAACAGGAAAGTCACTGTGATTGCTCCCTGGCATTCTAGCTGAATATAACATATGTGAAGAAGATGAGCACTTACACGTAAAATTGAAAATCCCCCAAATCACCCTAGAGAGAAGCAAAAGGGAATTCTGTTAGTCTAGTAAAACTGCCGGAAAATGCAATGTGGTGAAGCAAAGACCATGACCCCAGAGAAAGTAAGGGATAAAAAATTTACTAATGGTCAGAAAATCCTGGTGTAAACTGATTCCAAAATCCTTGCACAAAATGTCAAAAACCTGGGACATTTTACGCATTTTTTCAGGGCAACACTGCTCACTGTGGTGTCGAAAACATGTTTTGGAACAGTGATCTCAAAGAACAACAGAGACATTGTTCTGCTGTGTGTTTTGTCAGTTGTCTATAGGCTCTTACGCTCGGTAGTCTGAGCTTCTAGGGGTATTCCAGTGTAACATGGACCTGACACCCTTCCTGTAGTGAGTAGCTGATGGCAATGTAAACATAGGAAACAGAAATGTCAAAGAGGAGGCAATCCATAACCAACCCTTAAATAGAAACCTGGACAGGAATAATAATCTAAATGCAGAAAACATGAAAGAATGTGAGTCATCTGTGGGGGGCATATGTTGATTTTTGAAGGAGTTTGCTGCTGGCCATGAGAAACTACGAGTACCCCAGGAAAACAGGCAGACCAGCTGACAGAAGGACAGTTCTGTCTTTCACAGAGATGAACAAATGCTTTTATAAATTTTTTGCACACTTGGCAAAAGCCTATGGATTTTTGCCATGGTCAATACAGAGTGACTAGAAAAAAAAAGTTAATGACCAAGAGAAAATAAAAAAGAGGAGGGGGAGAGAGGAGAAGAGGGATGGGCAAAGCAGCAAGATACCAGTTGTTAAATAGTACAATTATTTGAAGGAATTGGGTGTTAGGAGAATCTCCTGATGATACAGAGCACCTGTAGCAGTTCCTCTATCATTTTTCTTGGCACCATAGCAGCAGTGGTGAGTGAGTGTAAGGGTAAGTTGGAATGAAAGTAGGTTCCTTCCAACAGAGACCCTCAGAGAGTTCTGGTTTCTGAAATCAGTGAAACTAGGAATTTCTGTCTTGCCGGGAAGCAACGGCACAACTTTCTCCCTTCTCATGCACATTGCACTTGTCTTTTAGGAGAAGTAATTCCTCATGAGTTACCTGGTGGGCAATAGCTCACCTTTAGGACACCACCAGCTGCCTTCAGCTGCAGGCAGGCCCACATCCCACCTGGTTTTTCTTCTCAATTCAAGTGCTGAATTTATCTCTACAAATCAATGACCAATACTGAGTCCTCCATAAAATCAGATTAACATTGTTAGAAATTTAGCATAGATGCAAAGAAAGAAGAATATAGTTATTTAAAGAAGCATGTTTTCATTTAGTTCAGTTATGCATATATATATATATATATGCACACACACATACACATATATATATGTATTTTGTCCAACAGCACAAATGCTAAATCAGTGAGCTTTTCTATTCCTGGCACATTTCAAAGTTACTCAGAGTATTAGATGTTGAGCAATAAAATGTGCATTTCATGGAAAAAATTTCTGTTTGGCTCACATTAATTAAATTCAACTCTTCCTGTTAGAAGCCAGATTAAAAGAGATGTAGAATATTGCTGTCCAATTGCAACAAGCAATAGCAAGCATTGCCTGTTTTGGGGGGTGTATGTGAGGAGTTTTTTGCATCTCTTCTAAAAGCCATGCATCCCACAAGCTGTATCTTGACTGAAGAACAGTATATTCTCTCTCTGTGAACTAACCATTTTCATAGACAATGCTTTTTACTGCTGTGGTAGGAAATCCTGACTTTGGTGCTTAGGTATGCTCTAATGGTAGCTATTCTGATTTGCTCCTGTATGTTTAAGTAGTGAGGAAAAATATTTCCTGTATTTTACCCAGGTGAATTCATGCCAGAAAATTAATCTTCTACCATTTTCCCCTAATTCCTTTCCTTCAAGCCAGTTATTAGAAATATACTACTATAATAACTTGCACACCATTCAAGAGCTGTTAGGCTTATGTGTGCCTATATGTATCATGAACAACTCGCCACTGTCCAGACAGAGAGACCCTGATGTTTCAGGCTTTTGGTTTCATTAAAATCAACATAGACTCTTTGGATCATACATATGATATTTTTGTGAATTTGATGTAGAGGTCTTGTGAGAAAAGGCTTTTCTATTGATATTTATGGTTTGATAAGGCTAAAAATAGTACAGAACACACACCTTTTCCAGACACATGCATTCTGCTTTGCACTCTTGTGCTTTCTAAATTCTTCCCTTCAGGAACATATGGTCCATTTTTCAGGTTCTTCAGAGGCTGCTGCATCTTTGATTTCTTTTTGTAGCTATATCTTGCAGCTCGCTGACTTAATCTGCCATGGCCAGAATCTGCCATTCTAATCCTGCAGATTTTAACACCAGCAGATTCTGATTGAGTAAATCTCAAAACCGGGCACTTTCCCATGTTCTGATGTCTAGTTTTCAGGTCATCCAATAGTTGAAGATCTTTCTGAAATTCTGAAATGAGTTAAGGTAACTCATCTGTTCAGGCATTTCTGGAACTTTTCCGTCTTTATATTTCACATGCCCTCCTTTTATGAATCTGAATGTACAGCGTGGTCAGTAGCTTGACTGTTGTCCTTGTTTTGCATGGGTATATTTGGATCCAGATCTGTGGGCACAGTAGTCTTAGTTCCTACATCCTTCTAAGGAGTGATGCCAGCCAACATATTTTTGTTTAGCCTGTGTTCAAGCTTCCCAGGGAAGTTACTGGAAAATAGTTTTGGATTTTCATATCCTGAGTCTCTTCTAGTCATTCCTAAGGAGCTGACTGGTATAGTGTGACAGATTGACCTTGTATGGAACCTTACTTTATAAAGTGGTGTATAAAAGCCTAGGAACTTAGCTACTGTGTGTTTTTAACACAAGAGAACATCACTTCATCAATTGGTATCCTGACTCAAGCAGTGACCACTCTTGGAAAACCTAAAATAAGATGAAGAAACACTCAATTTTATATATACTTACATTACTTCCAATGGTCTTTAGTTGATAGGGTTTATGCACTTCTTTCATGTTTATCACTTCTTTGTATGATCCTTTAATTATTAGATTGAAATTGATAATTGGCTGATTTGGCCAGCAGGTGGCCTACTACACTGTGTTGTCAGCATGTGCACTCATGTCCTGAGAAGGGTCTGCAATAATGTTTATTAGGATTTCTGATGTTCAGTGCTGTTATTCCATGAGAGTAAGTGTAGCATTTGTAATCTGAGTGTGGTCTTTTTTGTTGTATCAATCAAATGTAAATGTATTCATACTAGTGGGACTTTTTCAGGCCTATGAAATGTTGGAAAATTAAAAACATATATAATGTCCCTAAAGAATTTTGCATGGTTTGAATATTTGAAGCTTTTTCTTAAGAGCTTAATAGTTTTACCAAAGGACAGTTAACTCCTGCTTCTGCCATTTCTTCCACACTTAATTAAAGAAGCAAAGAATATAATCAATGCAATGGCAATTCTTCAAACATCAGTACCAAATGCCAATCACCAATGAGCTGTAAAAATTAACTTCAGTAGGGTTAATGTAGTGCTAGTGTAGTAATTTAATGTACAAAAGCTCTATGGCCTGTTCTAAAATATGTATTCATTACTTTTATTTCTTTAGACTTCAGTTCTATAGCGACATATTACACCTCTAGCAAAATAGCAAACAAAATGGCCTAAAATAGTTGACTTAGACATAGACTTGAGAAAAGGTAACCTAGTAGTGTTAAGAATGTGGAGTATTCAACAAGGTATACTTCTTTATTTTTAGAAATGCTACTAATTATAAAATGATTGTTAAAGACGGGAAATACAGCCACTTAAACTAAGTGAGACCACTTTATTTTTGTCACTGAAGTGCAGATACCATTGACAAAAGTTGTGTCACCATAAAAATCAGTCACATATTTTGCTGATATTCTCAATAGAACATATTGCTTAAAATTTTTGAAAAACACAGAATAGGCAATACAATCTTGTTCTTTATCCATTATCCTTTTCTCATTTGTTTTCTTACATTTTTCCATCTTTGTTTGGGACTACTAAATTCCCTACACATATTCCCATAACAAACATCTATTAAACAGACAGCAGTTAAAGTTGAAGACATCAATGCACATTACTGTAAGCATATATCTTGTTTTAATGGCCACAGATCTTTTCAATTTGTATTTGAACAGCCAGGCATCTATCATGGCATGCATGGTTACCAAAATAGGCTTTCCACAAAGCAGGACCAGAATCTCTTGAGAGAATGCCAGAAAGACAAAAGTTCATGTCTTCCCTAGTGTTCACTGTAGCTGAAGTACATTCAAAATACCCTAAGTTTGCTTCATATTATATTACTTCACTACTGGTTTTGTGCCCTGATATTTCCTGCTGCTGCAGTCCTTTGAAGCATTTCTTTTCCCTCTCAAATATATGCATATCTTTTCCCATTTAAAAGACATGTCCTGTTTCATCTTAAGTAGAATTCAGACATTAAAATAGCAATAACTTAGGAGTGTCTATATCCACTGACATTGCAAATATTACATAGATTTGAATATCGATGCTGTAGTCACCAGTTTATCAGTTTGTTTAGAGCACAGAGATTAGCATGAGTGAGACAGCATAAGTCATCGTGAACTTGTGGTGGTTTTTTTCTGAAATCAATTTCTACAGTTTTGTTGCCATATCTTTACAGAACTAATCTTTTTTTTTTTAATTGCCTTAAGACAGATTCTATTGATATGCAGGCGTTATGCTGTGTACTGATTTCAGAGAAGCTCATTACAAAATGCTAAACACAAAGGGGCAGATTCCCTGGTCTGTCAAGATCACTTCACATTCAACTTTACAATTTCCAAAGTGAATCTAGAGCAGTTGACAGTGCACACTAGAAAATACTCAACTTGTGGGTGAAACTCTCATTGATATAATCAACTTCATCTGCTGCTATATTCTTTTTTCTCCTACTTGCTATCCTCCTTTCCAGCATGAATAGCAGCAGCAAACAATCTTTAAGTGAACGGGGAGAGTCCAACAAGTAAAAGCCAAAAAGAAAATTCAGGCAACGCTGTACATAAGCACAAATTAAATCTAAACCCATCATTTTTCATTTATATCAGGGTCAAGTTATCAAAAATTTGCTTGCTGACAACCCTAGGAAGAACCAAGCACCATAAAAATCTCCAAAGTGCAT
This sequence comes from Edolisoma coerulescens, assembly GCA_013397115.1. Lineage (NCBI taxonomy): Eukaryota > Metazoa > Chordata > Aves > Passeriformes > Campephagidae > Edolisoma > Edolisoma coerulescens. Next base: position 1,514,296 of record VWZW01001524.1, read on the forward strand.
GTATTGCAAAAAGAGTTAATCTTCTCTATGTTTTGGTTCTACAAATTGTAATCCCAGAAACACCAAACAGGCATAACTCAAGACCAGGGCAAGTCATCTGTTTTCATGTTTGATTCTTGTAGTAGCTTCATGCTTTCACAGACATTCAAGCTATTGGCAAAGGTGTAAGAAGATAAAACAGCTGGAAGTTAAAAGTAAACAAATTCAGCCTGGAAATGAGCCATACGTTTCCTAACAGTGAAATAAGCTAGTTGTTTATCATTTTACCAAGGAATTCCACGAGTTTACCATTATTTGTGTCTTTAAGTCAGGAACAGATGCAATAACAAAAGATTTTCTCCAAGCCAGAAATTTGGGATCTTAATATAGACAGAGGAGTTAAGATTAGGGTGCATTTTATAAAAGTGGGGAGGTTAGATTGTGACAATTTCTTGAACTTCAGATCTGTGAATCAACCAGAGTTTTGTCAGAGAATATTTTGGCAGAATGCCGTTAGAGATGAGAAGAAGCTTTCAGCTTTCATCATGCCAGCAAATAGCAGAGTTCATGTATAGCAGCACCATAAATCCTTGAGAACAGATACCTGAAATGAGAGAAATAGAAAGAAACAGAGGGAAAGTTTCTTTTGTTTCTGTCTCAATAGTTGTTCAGTCACAAAATGAGTTCAGTGTCACTGCATTCTCATATTCTTTTAAAAGGTAACTATTAGTGTTAATTCCTAAATATCTTTGAGAATGTAAGATTTCTTGTGTGTATAGCCGAGGTATTTTCTGCAGTGACTAAAATGTACTGTAAGTGCTATAACTATTTTTTTTTTCAGTCTAGTGTGAAACAAAGAGTGTTAAATAGTTCTGAGCTCAGACAACATATTCTCTTGGACAGAATAATGGAGTGACTATTGAAAGACTTGTGTTCCCACATCAGAGATCTTCCCTGAGACTGTACATGGAGTCCATCTGTACCTCAGTTTCCCATTTTAAACTGAAAATAATAATTCCTACCTCACATGACTGTTGCAAGTCCTCAATTCACTGGAGCATAGCAAGCTTGAGCCTGTAAAAGGCTGAATTAGGCATACCCTTGCTGGTGGCCATTAGAAAGAGGCAAAGTGTCTCTCCCAGGCACAGTAGCTGTTGAAGATACAGAGAGACTCACTTTCAGCATGTACTGGATTGTTTAGTTTCCAACATTTCTACACAGACTTGAAGTTCATTGTCACATCTCATTCCATCACATCACAGTGTAACAGGGGCATATTTCTGTTTCTGGTGGTGTATGAGCACATTTCACATGCTCCTTGGAAGATACAGGGGTCTTAAAGAGCAAGCCTGATGCCACATGCAGGTAGCCAGAAGCAGGATTTTTTTTTGTCTTTTTCCGTTTTCCCATTTTATGTGTGATAGTTCCACTCATATTTATTGCTTCAGTTTTGTCTGTCTTAAATTATTTAAAATACTAAAATATTATTACATTCAGAAACTCCCTTTTTACAAATGAACTCAGAGTCTGATTTTCTAAGACTCTGGAGGTTGAAAAAAGATCATACAGTTTATCATGTATATTAGCTTTTAGAAACAGTGCCCACTGATATAGCCCTTTAAATATTTTTCAGCAAATATAGTGGTTTTGTTAATGTTCTAGAATTGAAATACATCTTGGAAAAAATTCTCTCACCTCCAAGATTGCCTGTCTCTTGCTGAAGAAACATAGCATTGTCCTGTTTTGATCACCAGTGAGGAAGATGGAAAGCATCAGTGTTAAATACTCACAGGTCTGTCAGAGTGTTATCAGCTTCAGACAGTCTGAAGAAGTCTAGTTCTTAGTTCTTGTTGCTCAGTCATCTTTATATGCTTAGTTTGTTTCAGGGACTATTGAACTTCCTATCGATAAGGCCAAAAATGATCATTGCTATAGCATTTGCTATCAAAGCTGTTAATAACATAAAAAATGAAATATTTTCTTCTAATTTAAAATACTCCAATGACATTTGTGAGGTGTGCAACTTCTTGCCAACTCTTCTAATTTAAAACATTATCTGTTCGAGGAAAACATATGTTAGAAATTTTTAATTCAGTGATAGGAAAGGCACTAATGAAATATGCATGTATGAATTTTGTATTGCATAAGTTTCCTCTTTCTTGAAATATGATTAAAAGCCAAACATCTGGATTATGTTTAAAAAGCTTGAATTTCCAGCTTTCAGAGAGATTCAATCTATTTTGACACTGTACACTTAGCCTTAACATTTTCAGCATGCTGTTAACATTACTTGATATTGTAAAAAAAAATAAGTTCAGGTTTAAACAAAGTTGGACTTCTCCTATTGCTAAAAATGTTTTCTGAAATAGCTTTTTCTGCAGCATTCACACAGCCATACTTTAGGCTGTGTCAGCATTTCTGTTATGTATTTGCTCTTGAAAGCAGTTTGTATTTGATCATAAAAATAACATTAGAAATTGAGAGTATTTTTTCTTTTGTATAAAAGCACTATTTTTTTCCTAGAATAATATTAAAAAAGAAATACTGAGTTCTTAAAAACTTATAAATTTCTTCTAAAATGAGATTAGTCCATTGTAAATACTGATAATGTCAGGGGGGTGCCAAATTTCTCCTTTTGTTTTTATAATATTAATATGTACTGGAAAAGTAAATCGCTATTATTTGCTGTGTCTCTTGAAAGATTCAGAGTATGGCTCTCTGCAGATGATCATAAGCAGTTAGCTGTAAGACTTATTTTTTGACATGTTTTGCAATAGTTTTGATATCATTGTAATGGTATTACTGTAACAGGAATTGCAGTGTGTGCCACTGGTTTAGATAGTGGAGATCTTTTAGCACTCCTTGTGGACCTGCTGCATGTGCCAACTTTGACATAACACAAGGGACATTATAAGGAAAAAATCAAATAGCAAACTGTAAAAACTGTAGCTTTGACTTTATTTAATACAGTACAGGATGTGCATTTGAAATAAAAATTACATTTTTCATTCTAACTGTAGGAGAAATTGAGAAATCTGCTGTCAATACCCTTTCCAAGCAGCACCTGGATGGGCTGTCAAACAGGTGTAAGTTCTGTTGTGTAGGAAAAAGTTCAATTACTTTTAAAATCATACTGTTACTCTAGATACTACAGGTAGTGAGAACTGAGATCCACATGTTCTGAGATTAGATACTGAGCAAGCTAGATGCAGTGTTTTTCTGACCTTGACTTGAGGTCGCTCACCAGCCAGCAAAGACTGGAGGGCTGTTGTCACAGGCCAGGGATGACTTTCTTTTCTCACAGTTGACAAGGTCCAGTTATTTGCGTTATTAAAGCCACTGTGCCCTAAGTGGTGCGTGTACTGATCTTTGTGGAATTACCTGTTCCTTGATGGAGACTGAGTTCTGTCTCTGTTGATCTGAGGAGCTTCAATTTCCATTTGGATCTTTTTCCAGCAGGGAACCTCTTCTCCCGTGAAAAAGTGTAGCAAACAGGTAAGAAGATGAGGATCCAGAGATATTCTACCCCAAACACATCCCAGTAGTGTTGCTAGAAGAGCGAATAATTTATTTGTAGATTTTCAGTCAAGCTTCTCTCATGGAAGGCTATTACTGATCACCATTAGCATTCTAGCTGGGTAACAATGGAATAAGGACTTCAGAAGAAGCAGTCTGTGAAAGATAAATGCACAAGAACATCCATTTCAAAACAGAATGATGCCTGTAACGCACAGCCTGACAATAGTAGGTGCATTTGGAATTAAATCTTTGTGTAGAGAAGTTCCAATTTTATGTTTCATGCATACTACAACAGCAGGCACAGCTCAGCAGAAGAGAGGATAACAGGTTATAAATGATTTTCTTTGAATATCTTCAAAAAATCTCCATAATCTTACAATGTTGTATTTTATTTTGTAAAAATGTAAATGTAAAAGTGTATCTGTATCTGATTTCAAGAATATCCAGCCAAGGATGGAGCTGTAACTACACCTTTTTGTTTCCAGGCTGAAAATTTTCTCCACCTTCAAATACATCTTCTACTCAATAAAGGACTAACTGTAGTAATACACCAGTATTTTGGAATCTCCCTTACTCTGTGGGGTTTTCTGTCCCTCAAAAAAATATACCTGAGCATTAACCCAACAGTATTGTAGCTATTAATCCCTAAAGAGCACCATTTTTTATTTATTTAATATCAATTCTCCAGGCAACTACATAAATGTAAATTTAGCTAAATCAATGTCTAATATGTTAAGCATACTAGACATATAAGGCACATAAGTCTGTTGGTTGCATCTGTATTTGTCTGTACCAGAAGTCACACCTCTGGTGCAAGGTGTGAAAACAAACTCAAAACCAACAGCATCATTGCAAGCAATGCAAGACTGATGTCAGAAATACCTTCGTAAATCAGCCAAAGATCCCAGTAAAACACATGGTTTACAAGATTGATAGGTTGTTAAACATGAAACGCACTGACTCTGTGGCCTTACCTGAACTGCACTGTAACCTGTGCAGTGGCACCGTGTTCTAACATCATCTGCCAGGGTTTGCCATTATTTGTGGTTTGGTGGCCGTCTCGGGTCTAGTGGGCTCTTATGCGCCTGGTACTGGGTTACCCTCGCCATATGAATTCGAACGACTGTATTTTGGCTATGCAATCTCAGAATTTAATTATATTTAAAAACTGATTAATAGTATAGTAAATAACTGGTATTGCTACAAAATTGCATTCTGAAGGTAATGGGATTGAATTTCAACACAAGTTGACACTCAATTACAGTTTCCATATATCTAGTGAATAAGCCAGTTCTTGGCTGCTATATTGAGGTGGATGTCTTCCTGCTTAACTGAACACTGTGCAAGACAGGCCAAATGAATAATAAAGCCAAATCAAGGCTTAATATACCCACTCAAATTTTTATTGTTTGTATAAAGTAGTAAGCTTTCCAGAACAAACTCAGGGATGTGGTTTTAAAAAATTTAAATAATCAATATTGGAACAAAATTCCACTATATTTCGAGTACCGAAGCTTAAAAAAAAATCCCAAAACAACCAAGCCTTTAAAACTTCTTACTGAATTACTGCCATCAGCCAGTAGATCCATGGGGCTTGTTCGGCTAAAAGCCACAACAGACTTTGTAATGCAATGATGTAATCTTGGCTTTGTGTCATTTATATTCAACCTAAAAAAACAATTTTCCTGAATAGACAGGCTGACAACAATATTGTTCGGTGTTGGTTTTTATTTGGATTGTTTCCAAATGATTCATATGCCTCCACAGCAACACCCCATGCCTGCTTGAGTTTTTACACTGAATTCCGAAGTTTCCCCTTTTTCCTTGCGTTTTATTTTGCTTTTAAAGTCCCAGTTATGTTTGTGAAACTAACCAGCTCGGCCACAAAATTAGGATGTATCTTGCAGAGTGCATTCATTTTACTTTTTGCATATTTTTCCCGAGGTCATGTCAAGGTTAGTTTGAATTCCATCCTACATTAAGACTTCTTTCACAGCTATTTAGCTCTGCAGCCTGCGCCCCGCTGGGGTCTGCCCCTTGGGCACGTCAAAGCTTCAGACCTGACAAATCACACACAGATGAAGCTGTACAGTTTTTTAAACAGTTTCATCACAAACGTGGGGTTTTTTTGGGGTTGGGTTTTTTTTTCTTACACTACAATTCTCCCCTCCCCCACCCCCACTCCCCTACTGGAGTTTATTCTCTGAATTGCAATATCCTGAAGACTGATTTCCATATGGAAAATTCCCTTGCTCAGGCGAGTTGTAAAATAGAAATGGCGTTGTATAGTATGTGCCACTCACAGATCCCCAGAAACTGAAAGCACTGCAGATCCTCTTTAATAACAAACTATAGCTCCTTGTCTAGTATCTCTAATCATATTGTTAATCCATATTTGCACAGAAGAGCCTAAAACCATGAAGGCTGGTAGATACTCAAAAATTGTCATCCATGCTGTCAACCTGTTAGTTATCCAGGAGAGCTGTTAGCTGTTCACAGGAATAGACTTCTGGCATCTTTGGGATTACTCAGATGAGTAAATGTTCATCGGTGTCAAGAAATGACGTTGTGCTTCAGCAGCAATCCTTGGGGGACTTGGTAAATTTTAAGTGGGTGTATGTGTGTGTGTGTATATATACAATTAGCTTCACAACTGTCTGCAGGGCTTTCACCACCTACGTTCATGCACAGACAGACAGACCTACACACTCCCCATGTGTATGTTGCTGCATAAAAAATGGTTTGAAATATATAATGCAGTTTGCAGGTTAAAATACATTTTCTAAAATTCTTATCTGTAGACTGCTATCCGTTTTTTAGCATTTTGTGAAACTAATGGTGCAACACCATTTCCTGTTTAATTGATGAAGTTAAAATGCCTGGCTGCTAATGAGTGTATTAGCAAACAATATACCCTTAACAAGCTTAAGCAGCTCAGGATTTTAAAAAGCAGCTTACTGTCCTCCTCATTTTTATAAGACAAAATGTACTGCCTTCCACAAATTGCTTGATCGACTGATGAAGTACTATAATTATAGTTGTATTGCAGTTTTGACAAAGCCACAATAACAGATTGTAGTTTAGTCCCCACTCTAGGCACGCAACTCTTTGCATTACAAAACCCAGTTTTACTGGTCTAATTCTTTGTGAGAACAAAAGGCACCTGGAGATGTTAACTATATACTAAAAGAAAACTTGGAATCTAGGAAATAATAATATTGAAGAATGACTTTTCTTCTTGCAGTTAGTTCATTGGGAATGGTATCTAATGAAGAGTTGTCTAAAGGCTTGCTTGTTTGGAACTAATTAAAGACAGATATCCTAAATAGAAAAAGGATCATGGGAATTACATTAGGTGTCTGGAGACTTGTTATTCTTTTGGTACTCTGAGTAGATTGTGGAAGTTGTTAGGGATTCAAGAAATAAGGCAAGCTAATAAAAAGTTCTATTTTTCTGGTTATTGGCCAACTATTGTATTTTTGTTTGCAATAAGATTTGTGCCAACAGGCTAGGGGCTTGAATAAAACATTTAAACATTTGTGCATTAACACATTATGGTGAAAAGAGAGTCTTGTGCTTTCACTCAGTGCATTTCAGCCTTCAATTAATGTGAAAGCACTACAATGCCTATGCAACTTCTCTTGCCTAGTGGTGCACCATTTATCATTGCAGTTTTACATTGACCTTGACACCCACTTCATTAGAATAAAGATTGTCTACCATTTAGGTTACATTGTTCCTCTGCACAGAGACCCCATGCAAATTTCTGTTCAGATAGAAGAGCTGTGAGCCTGTCAGAGGTCATCTGCATTAAATGATTGCAGCTATTTTCCAACTGCTTCTTTTCATTCTACTCAATTCAGGCTAGGAGGATCAATCAAGCCCTCTGCCTGAAACAGTAGGACTGCTGGGAATATAACTGTTTTTGGTAGTAGTGGATATGCCCTAAACAGTATTAAATATTTAATATAAATTCATTAAAGGGCGCACAAAGTCTTCAAAAAGATATTACATATATAGTAAAATTTAAAGTGTTGGGATCACTTTTCTTAAAAAAAAGGCAGAACAATGAATACCAACTGCATAATTTTTTAATGCAGGCAAAATTCAGTTCATGAAGTTGCTTAATATTTCTTTCAATGTGTTTATTTCTCAAGCTGCCACAGAAGGAAATGCATAGCAGAAGTGTAATCTGCATTTGCTACTTTCTGAAACAAAAAACTCCAAGGTGTCTGTAGGGTTTTAAGACAAAAGTGCTAAGATTTGTTTTGTTTTATAAGCATGCACCCATATGCACATTCACTCTCACACAAGTACATATTGTGCTGTTGTGCTTATTTGTAGGGGAAAAAGGCAAATGGAAATAAGTTAGCACTCTCCTTCTTGAGTTTTCCGAGTGATATAATTGGAATTAAATTATTAATGGGAGATACTTAAAAAAGATTGTTTTATGATCTTCTATTACAGAATTTGCAATTCATTTTAATATTTGTAGTTTGATTTATATCAAAGATAATGCAATCTATGTCCAATTAACAATACATAGCCAATGTAATATGATTTCCAGATCATGCAAATGGAATAAACTAGAAGAGGAAAAACTGATTCTTAACCTCAGATGTAATTTGCTCTGTGAGTTCTGGCAATTTTAAATGACATTGCACTTTTTAATTTTTCCAAAGGCTCAGCAGCAAATTTATCCCAATCAAGAAAGCCTATTATTAATTTACAAGGACAATTGTAGGAGTCTTTATAATTTCTCTATGCAGTTATTTGCCATAAATTGCTAATAGAGAAATACATGAAGTTTGCAAGAAGCAGAAACTGCTATTCATCTAGACAGATCGCACTGCCCGGATCTTGAATGTTGTCCAGAGGTTCTAGTGCTATTGACAACATAAGAAATATAACCAAGCTTCTGGACAGTTTCTAAAATGTTTCACACTGACAGTACGAAAAAGGTAGAAGCATTAAGAGCTATTGTGAAGGATAGGCTGGCCTCTAGCAGATTCCTTCACTTTGCTTGTATACAGCTGAGCTTTGGACCCTGGACTTTGGAATAAAAAGACTCTTTGTTCACCACTGAATGGCATTAGGCATGGGCTTCCTAAGGGGCCACCATGAAGCCTAGCATGAAGAGTGCAAACATTATCCAGAAAGCAAAGTGAGAATGTGTGTGAAGAGATGATGGACAAATATTGCTACATATGCATATATATATATATATGGTTTTTTATATATATATATTTGTATATATTACTATTACCTATTTTGTGAATTTGCTTGCAGAATATTCTTTACTCAATTTTATGCACACAGTATATTTTGCAAATGTGAGCCACTGCTGACTGTGCATGCACATGCGGACATCAAGGGTATGTGTCTGTATTTATTGGTGTCTGCAGCAGTCAAAACACCCCAAAAGGCAAATTTTTGAAGTTTAGAATTTCAATGCAGGTAAAACTAAGGTTGCAGGTCGCTCCATTCTGATCTCAGTTGGATATCCTACAGTGCCATCTGACTGAAGATACTTTGGTAGCATGTGAATGATGGAATGCAGGCCATCTACAAATAGCACACCCTTATTCCAGTAATGGAGAAAGTTCATTGGCTTAATTCTTCTGTACTTCGTAGCCATAGCTCCACTGTGTGTTCAGTATGTCTGGTCTCTTTTCACTATAACCAACAGAAGCACCATACAAAAGTCTTACAATGGATGTCTTAATCTCTCTGTGTGCTTTTAGAGCATTATTTTGAATTCCATCATGCAGGCTTTTTTTTTTTTCTCTTTTCTCTTCTGAAGTTTTATTACAACAACAGAATTCCCAGGGAGCTTTAGGGGCAAGGTTCGCATAATATTGCCCTAAAGTTTTGCTCAAGGGTTGGAATCTGCTGATCTCCTGATCATCTTTTTGTGGTGTTTCTCTTTCTGAAAGATGCAGTGCACAGTCTTACAGAGTTGTTAACTGTGTACAGATTTTTTTATTGTTTACCAGACAGTGCACATCTACAAACCTTTCATGATGATTTCTTTCTCTGACCTCTCAGTGACTAGGCATCTTGTTCCTTAACACTGAGGGAGGCTGAAAAATGCTTGAGTTGCTCAATGTGTGCCTTCTATACCAGTTTCAAAATGGCTTATTCTTCTGGTTTCCATGGTGACAATTAACACTGTTACAAGGCATTGTTCCAGTCTCCATTTGGACAGAATTTTCGGGTGTGATTTTTCACACAAAAAATGTTTTATATAATTTTTTTAAGAAAAAAAAAAAAAAAGAAAAAAAGGCACAGTTTAGTATAAAGTGTCGAAAACTGTGTCTCAATCAGCCCGCCTGGATTTCTTAGAATGTTTTTATCAGGGGAAGTAAGGTTTTAACTTGCTTTGTTTTGGAATTCAACTTCTTTTGGCTTAAATATTTTTGCCAAACTTATTCATGGATAAATGCTACTGCATTTATTTTAGTTCCTTTCTTTGTCCTTTGAGAAATATTGATTGTACTGAGAGAGAAGGAATAAAAGGCCAAATTCTTTAACTTACGTAACAATGTTTTGGATTTCTTTTGAGTGGCCTTGGGAACACAAAACCAGGCACACATGCACACAGCTAATCATGCTGTAAATATTTTGCAATTTTTCCAGTATGTTGTTGTTTGGGGCTTTTTTCCCAGTTTATATGACAGTTGTTGTGGGAAATTAAATATTACCAATTTATTTATTATTGTGGCTATTGCGAGAAACCTGTGATCTTAACTTCCTTAATCTCATTTTCGGCTATTAAACAGTAATCTGTATCGTAACATCCACAGACTGTCACAATGGAGCAGTCTTTGCTCACTTAAAGCTGAGGAAAGAATGAGTCTGAAGATTAAATTATCTTCTCACCACAGGATTAAGTAGTCCTACCAGACTAGGGTTGTGCAGCACTGATAGAGCTGGTAGCTAATTTTTCCATGCAACTGCTCAGGGTGTAGGTGTTTAATGGATTGAAAAATAGCATTAGCAATAGCATCTCGTGCTATCAGTTCTCAAACTGTACGTCCTGTACTTTAAGCTCTCCCCTTAACTAAAATACAGACTGCATGTTAAATATCCAGGAGTGAAACAGTGCTGACTCTCAGTCATATACCAATATATCTGATAATCAACTGAATTCTCTCCTCTTTTACTGTTACTGTATAATGCATTTTCTATCAATCAGCACTTTCATCATGCTTGTTTATACAGTAGGTTACACGGTGACAAAGACAGCACGTACATAAAATCTAGCTTATTTAGTTTTTAATGTAATAACCTTTCATAACATCTGTCACACTATTTGGATTATGCAGCACTGAATTATTTTATCTAGTCCAAAATTAAATGAAATGTCTTCTGTTTCTGAGTTAACAAGAGCATTGTAGTTATGAAACATGCAGTATATTTTATTTCATCATCAGTCCTGCACTGCTCAGGAGCATCCCCAGCCCCAGCCCAGGCAGCAGCAAGTGCCAGCCTAGAGCAGGTGATGAGCAGTAACTGGCTGTGCCTGCACCAGTGACACACAGCTAGAGGACTCCCTCAGTCTATTAATTCACTTGACAAAAGAAAGGGAGTCGCACGTACTGGATTTCAGTGCCTAGCAAATTGGACTCTGGATTCCCTTTGATATTACATGTACTTATGGAAATAATTATGCAAATCCTTTTCGGCTATATCATCTTTAAATAGAAATCAGATTACATAAAGAAGATTGTAATCTTCTCCAGCAGCCATTCTAGCCGAGAAGGCAATAAAACGACCAGGAATCATACTTGTTGAACACATCAGTTGAATAAAATGGTGTTGCCTCTTGGCGGGTCCAGCCCTAGTGCCCAACCTGGTAGGTATTGCCTACGGTTGTACATGTCTCAAACCTCAGCCACAGCACACCGAGTGTCAAAAGGCAAGTTCTTTATAAACAATTCTTTGGGTTTTACCATGCATATTCATGCAATTTTGGATACGCAGACACCTGATCAGTGTTCATTAATAATGAGAAATGGTTTAAATCACCTCATTTAAAACATTTGCTCTATGATCCACAAATGACTAATATTTGCTGAAGTTTACATAATACAAATGATGTGCATGTGTTGTGTAAATGAGAGATTAAAATATGAAACTAACAATATGCAAACATATGCATGGAAATGCTGAGAACCTGTTAGCTGAAACAGTGATTTCACACCTTTATTATTTTCTTTAAGCTGTCTGCAATTGTATTTTTGCTTTGTTTTCCTGTAGAGCATGGTCTTGGATCTGGCAAAGGCATCCATGTTTTAAACATTCCTTATTCCCGTTAATTTTTTATATTTAGCCCAATTATTAACATTTTCAGTATGAGCTGCAATAGCAGTTTTCTTGGGTGAATTTGAAGCAAAGAAAGCTTAATGTTTAGGAAGCAATTTTCTAATAGTTTTGCATAATTTATGTATGTCTTATAAACACCTTTGCAAGAATATGTGCTGAACTCTCCTCTTTCAGTAAAAGGCACATTTTTGGCCATATCAGAAGTTCCATTTCAATGAGTCTTTTCATACTTAATTAGCTTAGCTATATGAAGGGTACATATATGTGGATGCCTGTATGTTATTTTTTTTTCATTTACTGTACCAACTATGAAAACATAATTAACCACTATAGTAACTATTACATTTAATAGTTAATTCAGGTTTTCAGAGAATACAGTTTTAAAAAAAAATATTTATTAGCCAATGTGTCTGTAGATTAGAATGCATTTCTACAGACTATATAAATAATATAGATGTAAATATTTAGAAAGAATATTTAGAAAGAATTTCTGAAAGAAGCTTTCAGTTTTATACCTGTTTTCTCTGTCCTTTTTTCTTTTTAAACAATAAATAACAGTGCATGAAATAGAAGGTATTTTCAACTTGAAGAAGCTATTGGACTGTGTTAACATCATGGCCATTCTTGTTTGTGGGACAGTTCACTGTTCCTGTTGGTTGATGCAATAAAAATCAGGCTACTGGTATTGTGTTTTAAGGAAGCTATGTCTAATTGTTTTTCGAAGGTCAAACTCTCGCATTTTCGGTCCCATGTATGACACAGAAACCACAATGAGAGAGAGAATAAACAAACTCTAGAGGAAACATAAGTATGAAATTATTTCCTTGGGGTTTTTTGTTTCCTTTTGGTTTGTTTTCCATGAAGAACCTCAGTGTTATTTGCTGAAGTAGCATATTTTAAAAATAAGATACCACTAACCTGAATGAGACAAAGGCAGATCAAGATTCAGATGGGAAAGTTAGTGAATATTATTGTACAAGTGAATATTGTGAGAGAGTGAATATTACTGTGTGTAATCAATTGATAACTGCCTGCATAGATGTGTCACCCAGAAGTCTACATGCTTGGTACCTAAATCTCGTATGATATCATGAGAAGGTTGTGTACTTAAAAAAATAAAATTAGAAAATATCAGATGGAGCATGATCGCAACCAGGCACATACAATTAAAGTTTATTATTTTTATGGGGAAAACTCTCTACAGCAGCTAATAATATATATTTCTTTTCATTTTAGAGATACAATGTAGAAATGTCAATCAGGCACCCAAAAAAGATGGAACTGCTTAGTAAGGTTGAAGCTCTGAAGAAAAGTGGTGTTTTACTACCAAACGATCTCCTTGAAAAAGTGGATTCAATTAATGAAAAATGGGAACTGCTTGGGGTATTTGCATTTTTATTACTGTTTGTGGGTTATGTGTACATTTTTGTGTGTTGAAGTACACTGTCTGTCTCATTTCTAATTTGGAGCACAAATATCTCTCTCTTTCAATCCACCATGTACATTTCAAAGAAGCTACTCATTCTATTATAAAAACTCCATAGCCTTTTCCTCTTCTGTTGATTTTTTTTTATTCCATGCTTGTCTCCTGTCTGACTTTAATAATTTTAGTTCTTTAATACATAAAAAATGTAAGTAAAATATGCCATGTATTACGGGTATGCACCAAGTCAACTATAATGCAGTATATCTGATATACACTGACTGTCATGCTTGAGTGAATGTTAATAGAATTTATTCTGAAGGTACATGTTAGAGACATCTACTGTTTAACTATTTACTATACCTTTAAGATGAAAAGTGGGGTTGTCACTGCATATTTCAGGTCACACTGATGGCTCAAAAACAAATACACAGATTCAGTACAAATCTGCATACCTGAAGCTGAGAATACAGCCAAGATATGTTTCATGCTGCTGTATTCATCTCACTTTTGACAAAAGCCAAAAAAGTTTCATGTAATTCATTTCACGCTATGATGGGCTGGGTCTCAGCCAAAGAGTGAGATACAAGAATCTGGCAAAAAAAGCAATATAGGGATTCTGTTACCCAGAGACCGGTGATGGCACTGTGCAGGAGACACTGTTGTCCTATTGTTGTAAAACAGCTGAGAGAGAGAGAGAGAGGTCAAACTATATATTTTTCCATCCACTTCTCTCCTTAATTGCCTTCACTTCAAATCAAGGGTAAGATAAATTTATAAATTACTTTAAATGGTTAATTATAGATGTGTGATATTAGCAATACAGTTACATTGCATAATTTTGCATGCTATTATCCTAGTTTAAAAATATTTCTAATATATTATGAGTAAGCTATACATGCAACCTGCCAAAAGCATTTTAAATACTGACTTGTGTCACTTTAGGTTATGTGGTAATGCAATAGCCATTTCAGAGGGTGGGGCTTTTTTAGTTAAGCACAGTTGCTTCTAATCACTTGATTCTCTAAATGTGAAAATTTTCAGAAAATGCTAAAATTTGCCTTATGACCGGTGAGCTTGTTACTTTTAATTTTAATCTGCAGCATCACCATAAGCATTTTGAACTTGTTTGATCATTAATAAATTTAATGATAAAAAAAGGACTTACTAACACAATCTTTTACATCTGATCACAACTTTTATTTTTAAAATAATTTCAGGTGTAAACCTTATATTTATGAATTTCAGTTTATTTCATCAGCTTAATTCAGTGGAACTGATTAGAGCTGGTAGGATTTAAAAATGTGAAATAAGATCATAATTCTAAAAATCTAGAAAAACTGTCTTAGAAAAATTAAAGGCCCTTTGCTTCTCAGTATGATAAAATCAAAATATACTTCCAGATTGTTTTGCCATTAATTTCAGCATTTACAGAAAAATAAAATATAACTATTACAGTTTTTCTGTTAAATGCAATTTCATGAATAATAAGCAGAGTTTGATAGAGTTTTGTTTAATTTAATAAAAACCTCTGCAGAAACCAACAGCACTAGACATACTGTTTTAATTGGCATGATTACATTTTAATTGGCATGAAAAAAATTAAAGACAAGGATTTTAACTTCTAACAATGGCAAAATAGAGGGATATGGTTTTTAATATTACTTTCATCTAAGGTGAACACTGTGGAATGGAAATACATTAGAATGAAATGTCAGTGGTGCGTACAGTTTAATCTGTGAAATTTTGTCCCCTGTGCTGAATATTACTCTGTCTCAATTGCATATTAAACAACCCTATCAAGGCAGGCATTGGCATCTGCTGTGCTGACACAAATTGTGAATTAAATGAAATTGATGTCCTCTGTCGTATATTTATGAAGACGGACCATTCTCTGAAGTATTCTGTTTATGAAGAATTTATGATTGCAAACTGTTCCAGAACAAAAAAGTGGCAATAAATTCTTTTTTGTGACCCTACCCTCCAAGGGCATTGATTTCACCTCCTGCTGCTACTTTTGTTACAGCATAAAAACAATAGCTAGTGCTGGATTCCACTGAGGGTCTTCAAATTATCAATATTTGCACCATGAAAATAGAAGGGTGTTGCCAAGAAAGCATGTTTTTCAGTTATGATCTCCTAAAGACGTGATTTACAGAATGCCACAGAGCAGATTAATATTTGTTGCTCTAATTTTATTTGTGTTTTAAAGCCTAATTTTGGAAGCTGATTTCATTGTTATAAATTATATTCCAGTAACTTTCTCTGGCATGCTCTTTCAATAGACAGACATACTGGGTCACCTAAAACTGTATCTTCATGTTACAACAATTAACCACCACTAATTATCAGTTTAAAAGGTTATTGGATGTGAGTGTCAGTGTATATTCAATATTCTACAATCAGTAACACAGATCTAGTGCTTATAATAAGTGTCAGCCTGACAGCCTCTTATAGGTCAGATAAAATACTGCTTGGCATAGAAGAAGCAGGAAGCCGCACATCTCCCTTGTGATGTTAAAGGATTGCCTTTCAAAACACTGAAAAGGAAGGTAACTTTCTATCGCTGGGCTCTTCAGAATACTCATTAAGCACCCAGCGTCCTCTATCAAAATGTTATTCAGTGATTCTGTTGTTAGGAATACTACTTTG
The DNA here is from genome assembly GCA_013397115.1 of Edolisoma coerulescens. Taxonomy (NCBI): domain Eukaryota; kingdom Metazoa; phylum Chordata; class Aves; order Passeriformes; family Campephagidae; genus Edolisoma; species Edolisoma coerulescens. The sequence goes on from VWZW01001524.1 coordinate 1,530,197, forward strand.
AAAAGCTGTAGTAAATTAGTTGCATTAGCAATAAGAGGTGAATATTTACTCGGGTCCATTATTTTAAAGTGGATGCTTAACTCAGAGAACTGAAATTCGAATTTGGTTGCCTAAAAAATTGGCCTTATGTTAAGCAACAGTGACGATTTTTGGTGTCTGAATGAGTTCATCCACTTTTAAAAACAAACCAGCTGTTTTGTGACCTAACTGCTCCTCTATACAGCCTCAGGGCTACATGTTTGGAAATGATGACCTGACAGTTCATACCACAAAAAATATCTCCAAAAAATTTAGATGGTACCTTGGGTAGGATACTGGTGAACTCAGTGATTGCCATATCTTCTGTTGCTGCCGAGAAACCAGTAACTCTTATGGTCATAAGTTTCTAAAGCCTTGGACATATTCTGTAGAGTAACTAGTTTACAAAGTTAGGAAGCATTTTGTCTCCTCTGTCCTTAATTGCTCTTGGTAAGCCCTGATTTATAATCCTTCTAGCAAAGTGAGTGACCCAGAAAGAACAGCATAAGTGAGAAATAAGGGTACAAAAAAATGAAATTGATTGAAACAAGGAAACAAAGAATGAAACTGATTTATATTAGTCATAATTATTAAAAAACACATCTCTAGTCATTTAACAGATTCTTCTTGTTGCACATTAACCTATATATGTTTTGGTACATAAGACTAATCTATGTTTTTTTTTTTATCTGATGCATTAGAAAACCCTAGGAGAGAAGATCCAAGACACAATGGTAGGGCACAGTGGGTTAGGTCCACGTGACCTGCTCTCGCCTGAAAGCGGCAGCCTGGTAAGGCAGCTGGAGGTCAGGATCAAAGAGCTGAAAGGGTGGCTGAGAGATACAGAGCTTTTCATCTTCAATTCCTGTCTGAGACAAGAAAATGAAGGAACAATGAATGCTGAGAAACAACTGCAATATTTTAAGGTAATAAAAAAACGATCATAGCTTTTGTAGAGAAACTTCTTTATGGTAGGATAAAATATTTATCTTATACATAACACAATGCAATGCATGTATATATTTAATTATATATTTTCATCTTCATTTATGTGTTCATTCATGTTTATTTTATTGAATCCTTACAAGAATATTTATTTTGTAGACATTTTTGCAAAAGAGGGCTTTAGAGGGCTAATTGCACCATGATTGTAAAAACAATAGTATTCTTTCCTTCTACCTCACTGTAAAACAAAGAATCATAGAATGGTCTGGGTTGGAGGAGACCCTAAGGATGATCTATTTCCACCCCCCCTGAAATGGGGAAGGGCAAAAAAAAAAGGACCTGAATTTTGTCACAAAAAGCTTCATTCTGAATTTCATTCTTTGCATCAGGTAATTAAGGTCTTGTGTGATCATCAGTTTAATAACCTATATCTCTGAACATATGAGTCAAGAACAGCCTGAGGTAACAGTTACAGTGAGATAAATTTAGCATACATGAGAAAACATTCAAGGTTGTGGTGACTAGATATGGGGGAAAAAATATATGCACTATGAAGTTTGCATTCATCTAGGCCACATTCTAAGCCTAAGCCTGCAGATTTATAGAAAGTAGGGAAAAGATTGTAGTCACACTGCTTTATTCAGATAATAAGCTCTTTCAGCTGAAGGCCAGTGTTCAGCTTTCCAACTGACTTAGTGGAGATTGCATGTTTTGTTCCATTCTCCATAAGTAGTGGTAACATTCAGGAAAGAGGGCTAGTTTAGCAAACAGACCTGGTAGAACAGTGCAATTTTCTTCTGTTCATAGTTTCTAAATGAACCCTCACCTGAGTCATCATTACAGGTCACTTTACTCTGCAAGTGATCTTTGACCAAAGAATAAGAAAGGAATCAAGAGCCATTGTTGAGCTTTAGAGGTAAAGAGGTTTTTTCTATTCCACTAGTACACCAAGGTGTCTAGGGCAACAGCACTCTCAAGGTGAGGGACAATTTCTTAAATACACCTCAAAGAGTATGTTGTCAACACTTCTAAACATACTTTTTTTTGTACAAGTGCTCAAGAAAACAACAGCAGAATAATTACTTTCTTCCCATTTAGTCATTCCTTAACTCTTCAATTTCCAATCATGATGATTATTGAGAAGGGTGTGTCAATGTAGATAGTCAGTGGTTTTCGGGTTCCTGAGCTTGTCCGTTTGAAAGCAATTTTAAGTTTTCTTATGACATCAATACTATTTTTCTAATGATTTGCAGTCTTCTGCTAATGGGGAAAAAAAGTCATGATGATTCTGTTTGATCTATCAGCAAACTTCAAAGCTAGTTATTAGGAGCGACTGTTGATAGACCTACAGAACTTCACAGCAATAGATGCATGTTTTCTGCAGGAAATGCTGGACATTTTTATTTCTTTGGAAAGTTAATGGCATTTGTTTAAGTGCAGAACTATGTATTTAAAAATCTAATTTCAGGCAAGCTTTTTTTAAATTAAATCTTTTAATACATATATAACATGATGTCATGCCAAAAGCTCTAGAGATGTTAAACAAGATAGTACCACCCACCCTTATGTAGCCAGAGTATTTCCTTACTTGGTTGATTATCTATTAATTACACAAATAATACATTAATTATTTTCAAAATGGTAGCCATTAGAGTATAAAAAATAATTACCTATCAAACATGGTGAGAGCACATCATTTTGTCATATATATTGAACCATCTTTGTCTCATTAAATCTGAAATCCACTATAAGTAAGTTTTCCATTCTTCACTGATCTCCTGGGGAGGTGTATAAAAGAGAAAATGGATATAATTAACAATACTGCAATGTATAATACATATATTTGAGAAAGAACATTTAAAACATTTTCAAAAACATTAGCTATGCCACTAGTAGAAAACCTGTTGGGGTTTAGTTTGACTTACTTTCCACTTAACTTAAGAGTTTAACCTTATTACTGCTTTCACTGTGGTAAGTGAATCATTGTTTCTTAATGGAAATTTACTGTGATGCACCATCCCAATTATACACACAGCCACTGTACACAGGGAAACATTTTTAATAAAATAAACCCAGCAATACCCTTGATTTTCATTCCATGACGTTATGCTTTAAATTACACTTATGCCTTAGGAAAAACAGTTATTCCATTTTTGAAGTGTTTTCCTTCCATTTTGCAATTGGAGGATGAATCAAATGTATAGTTCACATGCAGCTGGGACCCAAGGTGAGAGCAATGTGGAGGGAGGAGTAGTTGTTAAATTCACTAGTTGGATACTGTTTTGACTTCTTTGTCTTCTTTTATAGAAAATCATGCCATATTAATCTGAGTGTTCTTTTAATTAAAGAATTCGCTACTGTATTACTTTTCTTTTGGAATACTCCTGTGTAATAATAATACTTAGAATTTCTATAGTACTGTCCAGTCAAGGAGCTGTACATGCTGTACAAACATTACTGAATTAAGTCCCACTAAACCTTTAAGGTAGATATTATTACCGTCATCCACTTTTTAGAAATGAGGGAAATAAAATACATGGAGATCAGATGACTTTTCAAGGTTTTCACAGAAATTCAAGTGTAGCCTAACCTCAGCTTCTGTTCAAGAGAGAAAGAATGAACACAAGTTGCTGAGTGGTAGAGGGGGAAGCCTGTGTGTCTTACTCCTGTAATTTCTTCTGTTGCAACACAAAATGTAGACTAAGAAAATAAAAAAAAATTACTTCAAATTCTTGAGATCGTCATAGCTACAAACATATGTTTATTTTATTTATTCATGCTTTTTATTCCTCTTTAAGTCGCTTGAGTTCATGTTTTCTAGCTTTTCACAGAAAACAATGAGGGCCAGAACCAGAATCTTACTTTTTAAATTAAATACAAGATTCTCGGGTAAACACATAGTTCTAGCCCCTGAAATACCAGATATAATGAGACTAATAATTGGCACAACTGATTTCCTGAACTAACAATGTATAGCTATTTTGTGGGTCAGGAGAGATTTGGAGCTGTAAAGAATGAGAAGCAATAATAAAAAGAGTTTGCATTCTTTCATGAAAGTTTTAGTAAGTTTCATTTGAGTAAGGTCTAGCCAGAAATTTATGTGCCTGTTAGCTTGTCACTAGAAGTGGTTTGCCACATTTCTTTTATGTGCCTGGGACTTCAAAAAGCTTGCTTTTTTCTCTGCAAAGTGCCCTCCAAAAGCAGCAAGGGAGCCCAAATAATTAGTCATATATTTCTGTCACTTGCAATAAAACTTAAGACTTTAAGTGTATTATATAGAGAAATGATCAGCCTCAAAAAGTTGTTTTGGCTTTGGTTCAAAGACCAGCTACTCCAGAATAAGCTTAGACTTGTAAACACCTGTCTGTCTCAGAATCCCTTCTCAGTCATGTACAACTGGGAAAGCCTCTAGTGTTTTCAGTAGCAAGATCTATAAAGGAACCTGTTCTCTTTCCCTTCCAAACTTGGATACGGAGCAAGATTTTCCTCTTCAGGACAGAATTTTAGCAGAGATTTTCTGCTAAATTGTGCTTGGCAAAAATAATGTTGCATTTCATGTCATTTTCTGATCTGGTTTTATTTGAAGCAATAAGCAACATGTTATATATAGTCATACCTGTCTCCTAAATCTTCATTTGTGTCTTTAATGAAAATAATCCTGGTTTTCAGCAGTACTGAGAGCTTGTGGTTCCAACTGACTTTCATCAATATATCTGTTAAAGAAATCAGACTACTTAATCATACAAAACGTTGAAAATTTCTTCTCATTTAAAATTTCTAAAAGTCAAGAGTTTCTTGAATTCCATAGCTAGTAGATTTGTAGCCATTTCTGCTTGCCTTGTAAACAGTGTAAATTATGTGATGCTTTTAACTATTTCTAATGACTAGACCCACTCAGAAGTATAAGTTCATCTTCCACTATGTTTATGACTAGAGCATACCAGATGAGGTAGTGTCATTTACAAAAAAACCATATTTCTCAGCAGCATCTCTTATTTCTCCAATGCCTAAGGCAACTGAAATTTCTGATTAAATAATATAGGTTGCATTGGTAATTAATAGTCAATATGTCTTATGATGCTCTTTATTTTTACTGAAAAGTTTGTGGAAGAGTCAGCTCTGTACATCAAACAAAAAAATCAGTTAAACATGCTTCAATCAAATAAAACACTAGTGAGTTTGGGAGCGTGTAAGATTATGGCCAAAATGAAGTAAAACTGTTAATGTTGAATAAAGGTTTGGAGACTCAGCAACTGGAAAAAATGCTGGCTGTTCCTACAGGTGCCAGAAATTGCTTTCACTGCTGCATTTTGGATCCTTTACAGTTTTTGGAATGATGTTCCTGGCAGAGCTGCAATCAAAGAATTACAGAATTTCAATATGCATGTAACTAAAGTATGCAAAACAGTTTCCCATAGAAAGTCCAAAATAAGTCAGGCTGGATTTAATCCTTTCCACACCTCTATGATTATTAAAAAAAAAAAGGTTATAATAGTTCTAATAAATTTCTCAAAAGATGTGTGACTTCAGAGACCTAAAACTTTTCACAGATGAAGAATTGTTTACCCAAATTTTGTTTGGATTAAATTTTAGCAAACAGAAATTAAATCTTAGCATACAATATTAAATCTTACAAAACCAGGTAGGATTCCAAAGTTGAATGTAGCCTGATGCCTCTTACAAAGTTTGAAGCTAATTCAGACTCAATTTCCATGACCCACCATCCCAAAGTAGCACTTCTGTGGACCACTGAAATGAGAAGCCACGTCTTTATAGTAAAGCAGCTTTACATACATATTTTTTGGCCCTAATACAATATATGGTTTTATAGCTCTAAGCACAATAGTATATATATACAAATACACATAAACACAGAGCACTTAGATACTTAATATGCTCAAATGTATTTCAGATTTAGATTTAATGTGCTTGTTACTCACTGAAAAAAGTTCGCTTTGTGTGTCAATAAGGTCTCCCTGTTTAAGGCAACACTGATATGACATAGAGTTCCCATTTAAGACTAAGTACTCTGCTGAGATAGCAGCTGTCATTCCATCATCTCATTTGGGCTGTGAATCCTGAACCATAAATTCTCTGTTTTTTACATTGTTACTTACTTTCTGATTAATCAAAGCATCAATATTAATCTTAAACAGTATCTAGTTGTCTAAACCCTTTTTGCCCCACAGTTGCTCCCTTTGCTGAGGGAAATAAAGAGAAAGAAGAGCTCTGGACTAAAATTGGGGTGTGGGATGGCACTTTCTCTAATAACAGGAAAAACTGAGCTCAGCAGAGCTCAGATACAGCAATATACTGAATGCTTTGGTGGAGAGACAATAATCTAGTGGCTATTTTTAGGCTACAAATTCTTGTTTTGCTTACTTCTTAGGTGTATTTTATATACTGTCCCCTTATTTCTGATACACCAAGATGATTGCCCCACAAACAGCACAGGTAGAGGCATGTGGAAACAGACTAGTCAGAGTGCTGAGATCTTCTCTGAGTTTCTTTTCTAGTAATTGGAAGGGAGAAAAGTACTTTTGGGATGCAATTAATCCATTCTGGTTTAGGCATCCAAAACCAAAAAATCTAAAATTTAGGCTATGGAGAAGAGGTACTGTACCTCAGAATACCTGCTTCTAAATGACTAGATCAGGCTCACATTCTAGACTAGTTCAGATGAATCCCACTCAAGAAATCATCAGGTGTGTCATTAAGACAGAGGGACTTGGGGATGAGACAATTACAATTCCAATTTAGAATGATTTACTGATACCTGTGAGGTTCTTCTACACTAATTACAGGTTTGTTTCTTTTCCAGAAAAGTTAAGCACAAATTTCTTTTTCAGTCCTCCTGGATGTGCAATAGGGTGCTCATTTGAACCATCTTGTTAACTGGAGCTGGTGAGGAGGCAATTGAGCCTCAGACAGTCCTTGTCTTTCTTACTGTACTGGGAGGATCTATTTTTAATTCTCATGTCATGGGTAAGCTTGAAAGACTTGAGGTCTCACTCAGTTTGAGCAACACAGACGACACTCTGGCTTACAGAGAAAGCTTTCCCAAACTGGCCATTACAAAGTAAAACTTGCAATTTCATGGTGATAAAGGGCTTACAGTTCCTTCCCCAAGACTTTCATATGAATCAGATCTACAGACTTTGAGCTATATTTCCCCCTCTCAGTCATGGTCTCTTAAAGAGTCAGATGTGTAGAAGTAAAAAAATAGCTGACTTGGCTTGAGAGAACATTCTCAGTTCCATCACTTATTATTTTCATTATGACAGAAGATATAATTGATTTTTTTCTTTTTCATTTCTTTTTTTCTTTTGGTCCATCCAAATGACTCCTTAAAAATGAGACTGCTTGTTGTTCTGCTATTGCCTTGAAGACCTATTTAGTGCAAAACCAGAATCATTCTCTTCTGTTACTATCAACCTGGAAAAGGAAAATGAGAAGAGAGCAAAAGATGACAAAATAAGAGGAGAAGGGAATATTTCCCCTAAAAATAAGCCTTGCAGTGATTTATAGAGAGGTTTGGTACTTTGGTTGGCCTCAAAGCTTTACCTTTGTTACTGATAACATATAGAAAAACAAGTACAGTGTGGACTGGGAATATGAGACAGTTAACTAAAATTCACTGTACTGTCTCCATCAAGGCTCACTTTGTACTACTGCATGTGATTAGAAAATTTATTTGATTGCCTGTAATGTCCCCTTTGGAGCCATAGCATTGCATTTTCAGGTGCAAACCTATCCCATATTAGTGGATTATTGATTGAATAATTTCCCTGGAGCCATTAAATCCTACTAATGAGGGTTTTTTTTAATTGGTAGATCACTGACCTAGCAGACTGTTGCCTAATTTTGGTTTCATACTGGACAATTTTCCCAAATTTTGTCTTAGTATGTAAGTTAATAGATCATAGTCCCAATAGGGAGTATTGTTATGGACTGTATTAGTACCTTTACTTACACTAAAAATTATTTCATACTGCCAGGAAACTAAGTTGATTTTAGAAGAATTATTTGCAGGGTGAAGTGTAATTTAGTATGAGTAAGAATGTAAGTGTAAAAGAACAGGTCTTCAGTATACATTCCAAAGTGTTTATTGCAATCCTTATCAGGTACATTATGTATCACAAGCATGAGATGTCAGTCAGGAATGGGAGCTGTAGACTGGTACCATACTGCTAGGGACAGGAGAGTGTCTTAGATTATGCTTGCTGCATAAAGTCAATGGGGGAAAAAAAGTATGTGGATTCCTGTCCTTTGAATGATGATTGCATTACTATTCTCTTAGAGAAGAGCTGCATTTCCTCACCTCAGAATAAAACTAAAGGCCTGGCCTCTAATCTGATGGATTTTCTGTGCCTTTTGCCAATGGCTGATGGTACAACGTCATTCTTATGGAACCATCTTTCCCTTTGTCACATTGATGCTTATTTTCATGTTTTGGGCACAATAAGAGGAACCTCATTATGTTCTAATCGTTTGTGAAGGACGAAAGCCTCTTTGCTTTCATCCTGTCTAGTCCTCTCACCCCAATCTTACTGTCCAGGCAGTGGAAGAATGGCAGTTGGAGGTGCAATACTATGAGTAACTCTGAGTCTCTAAGACCATCACAGAAAAATAGTCACTGTAGCCAGACATTTGGTTTCTGACAACCCTTAGCTTTTTTACTGCCATTCACAGTTCATCTTGACCAAATCACCTGCTTCTGTCCTTCCCTCTACTTCAAGCATTCTCTGGGAGTAAACTGTGTATGTCAAATCCATGTCTGTCTAACTTGTACAAGAGGCAAGTTAGTATTGTTTTAAAACTGAACATATTTATAGAATCATAAAGTTTGGAAAAGACCTCCAAGATCATAGAGTCTGACCTTTGACTGAATACCACCATGTCAACAAAACCATGGCCTAAGTTCCTTTCAGGTAGTTGTAGAGAGTGATACCCTGAGCCTCCTTTTCTTCAGGCTAAATAATTCCAGCTGCTTCAGCCACTCCTCACATGACTTACCTTCCAGACCCTTCATCAGCTCTGTTGCCCTTCTTTGGACACACTCCAGCACCCCAATGTCTTTCTTGGAGTGAGGGGGCCAGAACTGGGTACAGGACTTGAGATGCAGCCTCACCAGTGTCAAGTAGAGAGGGACAACTGCTTCCCTAGTCAATGTGATCACTTCTCTTAATCTTATTTACCGAGTTAGGCACTGGGGTAGCTACCCTACACGCGAGAGGGGTGAACCTACCTCATGACCATGCTGCCTGGCTCTGGTTGATTCTGCTGTAAGTAGCTTCTCTTGTTGGGGACTTTTGGTTTTGTCTTGAACTGAAACCAAAAACTGTGTGTCTGTGTGTGTACTCATGCTTAAGGTAATGCAAAAAATGCATATCCATTCTGAGGATGCACTGCTTTTTGGAAATAAGATGAAGAACAAAATTTCTAGAAAAGCCTGTTTGTTGTCCCTGTGCATATACAGATAGACATGAAAACACCACAATTTATTTTCCTCAGTTTACTCTGGCACAGCTCAACCTGTATGTTTTTGTATACAGACAAAGTTTACTTCATTGACGTAAGAAAAAAGCCAAAGAAAATCTCATTTTCCTTACTTATTACGTGTGTTTATTTTCCCTTTCCTGTTCTGAAGTCTCCAAAAGAATAGTCTGATTTATTTCATGTTCTCTGCTTTCCCATAAAAAAGGTAATACCAATACACTGCAGGACATTTTTTTCTGTAATTCAGAATAGGGTAAACTCTCACTATACTTTGGAATATACCAGGCCCATTGCACAAGGACAGCAGAAATTCATGTTGACCACCTATGAGGGAGCTAGATTAAGAAAGCAAGTAAATACAATATTAACATCTAAACCTCAGCTTGAGAGTTAGCGGTATTGATGTACATCCACACAAGGAAGTTTGTCCTTTAAAGCCTAATATAGCTCCAAGATAGGACACAAAGTTTTAACAGTTTTAACTCTTCACTAAAAATGGCTGAAATTCATACCTAAGATTTTTAGGCAATTGGAGAGGATTTCTTGGCATCTAATATGTGATCTATGTTGCGAAACATCTTGCTGTCTTTTCAGCTGTAATTCTAAGTGAATTCTAAAGACTGAAAGTCAAGTTGAATCTAAATGATGCCTTACATGATTTTTTAAAAAAAGTTTCCACCTGTACCTAAATTTTTTTTACTGTCTTGAATTTCTACATATTTCATTTGAAACCATACCCAGTGTGGTGATCTAACAAAATTTTCAAATTTGTAATGTCCGGTATAGGCAAACTTATTTTTGATTACTGTGGTTCAGGATTCACTACAAAAACAAAACACAACACTGGTGTTTATTCTACCTGTCTGATGCTTAGCCTACTTTTATCTTAGCATTTTCTAGGGGCAAAAAAGGAAACCCTGGAAAATTGTGGCATTTCCTGCAATATTTCTCCTTTGAATCTTTTTCACTGGAAAGACAATTTCTCAATTATGTGAGAAGAGGACATGAACCAAAGGCATTTATAAACACTATGCTAGACTAGAAAAATGGATCCTCCTGCCATCCACTCTGGCTTCTCTATCTGAGTGACTTGGCTTATCCCCTGGAACCAAGTTGACCCAAACTTCAAAATGTGGAGTATATAGTTCTAAAATATTTCAGTTTGAAAATGAATCTAATTCCCTGTATGAAACACAAGAAAAATAAGGCTTGGAAAAGCTATGTTGTATTTCAGTAGGGAAGATTCATTTTCATCCAACACCGTTTCATTTTTAAAAGTTATCTTCCTGTAATTGCACACTAGTTTAGAGTTAAGATAGGAGCATCTTAACAATAATGGGCACTTTTTTTAACAGATTATTGCCAAAAGTGCATTCTTTATTCCAGGGAGACACTGTAATAGATACCAGCGCTTTCGTAATGATACAAGCAATCTGTAAGCTATTATAGTTTCTTTTATAGTAACTTAATCTTCATATTGTTTTATATGTCTGGAATTTTAATAGTGTTTTTAATTTATGAAGAGGAGTATATTACATATTACTAGTTACATGGGAGTATGAGCTTAGTAACAGACCATTGAATGGTATTCTTACAAACAAATATTTTGAAGTACTTAAACGAGCACAAGAAATAGAACAAAGAAGTTAAAGAATGTCATACAGATATAATAGTAGCTTTTATGGAATGAGTCCAGAACCATCTATTCTGAATTGCTACTGGTTTTAATGCATATATTGTACTTCTAGAGAAAAATAGGAATGCTATTTAAAAGTAAATGTTTTACTTAATATAAATATATTTACCTAGTTAATAAATTTAATTATTAAAATAATAATAAAATAGCATGTAATATATTATATTTATAATAATAAATAATTCAATTATTTGTTTCAAATAAGTACAAATCCCCGTGTAACTTTTTAAAGCTAATGAAAAGAATTCATTAAGTACTTGATTATATGTAGAATGCAAGCCCCTATGTACATTCTTGAAGATAGTGAAAAATGAAGTCTTTTCTTCCTACTAGTTCATTGTCATTTTTAATATGTGTAGAAAGAGACACAGTTCTCTTGTAAGAGAGATATCGCAACACTTTGCTAAGCAGTGATTTACAGAGATATGATCAGTGTAGCAATTTAGTGGTTGTAATACTATTAAAAGTAGGGCTTTTAAATGAAGAGAAACAGTTCGCTATTTTGAAAGAAGTGATATTCTACTTTAAACTGTCATTCTGTATTTCTGACTTGCAATTAGATGATATTTCTAAAATGTCATTCCCAGATTCTATTGTGACTGTCATCATAATAAAATGTGACAGGAAAGATATTATATCAATACTTTTTCCATAATTAGCATTAAATTTCTCTCAAGGGTTAAGTACAAAGGTTTTTCACTGAATGGTCTGCAAGCTTTGTGGCTTTAAAATCTTTTAATATAGCCAAGACTGGTGACAACTGGGAGACAGATCTATGAACAAACCTGTTTGGAGAGAATAGTTTTGTGGTGTGTGATATATGTTACGCAAATGAGCTTATTAGGACTCTCATCTATTTTATTATTGGTGCCCAATTTAATAGAGGCATTTAAAAAACAATATTTCTGCCTGACTCCTTGGAATGAAGAAGATACATTGATATAATTGAGAGCAAATGATTGCATGTTGTGCCATTTAATCATGTCATTTTTCAATTGCTGTTTTTTGCACTTCACTGCATACTTATAGAATATTTAGCTTCAATATAGATTAAGTCCCACAGTATGCAGCTGAGTAGATTTCCCATATTAGGTGGTATATTCTTTTAACCTTGAAATCAGCAAAGGCACACAGGTTTGGCAGTATTTTTCTAAACAATGACAAGTAATCATTCATTTTCTGTCTTTGTCATTTACCTTTTTGATTTTAAGGAATTAGTCTCTTAATATTTTTTGAGGAATTGTTGATTTTCTTTTTCATTCAGAATCAGAAATTCTTCTTTTCACCATCTTTCCTGTAAGAATGGAATTTGAAATACAGGGATGCATCACCCTGAGAAGTTCCAACAGGCACAGAAAACACCGAAACATAAATTTTACCCAAACTTTGCAAGCATTTCCTCTTTTCCTTTTCCTGTTTTCCTGTTTCTTGTTTCTTTTAATTAATGTATTATTTCTGTTAGTTGTGATACTTAAAAGTTTTACATTATCACTTTTAAAAACAGAAATGCTGCACTAGCCAAAAATTAGGCATAAAAAGGCAAATAAATTCTAAGAGGTGTAGCTTGATTGGTGTACACAGAAGGGTGACTTCCGTTCTCAGATTCTGTCTTAATTTCTGTGTGTGATTGTTGTGCTAAAGAACAGCAGATCCATCTTCCATCAAGGAACAACCGGTGCCATCAGAAATGTGTCATTCCCTCCCACACATACCCCCATCCTGCAGCAAGGAGAAAGAGTAAGCCTTTAACAGACCAAGGTTAGACAGAAGCTTCCTCTTAGATCTGGTCATTTATCTGCAGTTGAGCTTCTTTTCTGTTCCTGAAAACAGCCTGCATTGCATATGCATACACAAAAGCCCAGAAATAGCACTTATCTCAGTATACCTTCTGGACCTGAAAGCACAAATAAAATCCATCTGTGTAAGTTAGTGTTTGTCATTGTCCAACTATTTTCAAAGCTCTGGCCATCTCTACATGGACACTTAGTCCAGTTGTAGAGTGAAAACAAGAAACTTCAGATCCCATAAAAATGGATTCTCCAAACAATATGTGATAAATGAGGCTATGAAAACCACATCTCAATAATCTGTGTGGTGAATGTGTGGATTATGTGGATTTAAGGGAATTAAACTAATTTACAGTGACTTTTGAACTACTTTTAAGCACAATTAGCCCCACTGAATTCATCAAGAATTTAAAGTAGTTAATATTAAACACCTGGTCAGGATTCTTGATATAACAGTCTTTCAGTGGCCAACTCATTTTACATGTTATGTGAGAAAGCTGACCTCCCATACATGTCTTTCAGTTGTGCAGAGCAAGCTCTGGTGCTTCTGCAGGAAGACTGAGGGATGGAGACAGACTGGGGCTTGAGGAGCTAAAACATTCCTCAACTTCCCACCTTTCTATGCCTCTCATATGCTCTGGCAGTGCCTAAAGCTGCAGACATGTTTCTGGTCATATGCCATTTCCTTAGGAGTCACACAGCTAAGCCAAGCACCTTCTGCTCAGATCATGACCACTTCCATCCCCATCAATAGTGCTATTACCCCATGGCTTGGAAGGAGCGTTTGATGTCATTTGACTCAGCAGGTGCTTTTCCAGATGATTTAAGTCATGGTATTAACAAGCTGTGAAAGTAGTTTCAGCTAGCCCTTTTTACCTATGCGGGTGATAACTTCAAAGCACTGAAAATAGGAGTAGGTAGAGGGAAGTAAAACCTTCCAAGATTGTAGCAGCATGGACAGGAATCCTCAGTATGGGAAGCCATGACCATAATAACATTCTAATGACTAACACCTCAATGTTATCGGGATATCTGTTGTGAAGCAAATGACTCAGACACAAAGGCAAGTTCATACACAGCATCTGCAGTTACTGTGTATACTCTTAGCCTGCAGCAAAAAAGTCAAATACATTTATCTAAGTCTCACTGCAAATGGCTTAAGTGAATATGTTTCTCCCACATTTGCAAAGATTTGGATTGTGTTTACATTTACCACAGCTCAATGGACACGTGACAGTATGAGGGGACACAATTGAAAGTGTCTGAGCTCTTAATCTATACTTCAGCAAATCTTCTGCACACATGGGAGATGAAGTGAGCCTAAGTGATGCTCCTCAGTCTGCAGTTAGATCACATCCTAATTTTCTGAACCTTCAAGTGCTCAGTAGCTTACTATAGCAGCTGTAAACCATAAGGCCCAAGGCTCAGTAGAGATACTCAACATATTTCCTTTTTAAAATTAATTTATTTTTATCAAACATTCACAATTTAGAATGTACCTTTCAAATAATTAAAGTAACTGTCATCCTGGAAGCATGTGCAATTATTGTTTTGACAGGTTTTTTACACAAGCATGCCGTTTTAACAAAAGAAAACCTGGATGAATATACAACTGTATATATCATGTCGTAGGATGTAGGCAATTACTGTGTCCCTTTCGGACACTAAATACAAGACCCTAATACTGCTTAAATTCATTATTGCTAGTGCTATTATATAGAGCTTAAAGATGTCTTTACATGATTAAGTTCTCTGGGTTTTAAAGTATTGTTGCTATAGCCAACTATTTCAACACACTGTTAGATACAAGCACTTCATTCTTCTCCTATTTAATATTAACCATCATATCATGTAATAAAATTGAAACAAAAGTGCCATAGGCCTAATTGTACTGTCACAGCCATGTAAATCAGATATAGCTTCAGTAAAGCTACTGTTATTATGCTGGTGTAAAATTGATATAAATTAGGAATGACTTGGATGCTGTAGCTCTGCTTTCAGATAACACAATGTAAAGGCCTCACTTAAAGTCCCCTATAATGGCTTATGAATGCAATTCTCCTTACCTCATCATATTAAATGGCATTGTATCAAAAAAGACCAATATTTATAGGATGACTTAATCAGATAGATCAAGGTAAATTAATGTTATGGGGCCAGATTCTGAGCTGTATTGACTTCTATGAAGTTAATGCAGACCTACATAAATTTGGCTGTGATCAGTATATAACTCAACATCACTTCCAAGAAACCTGAATTGCCTAGCTGTTATAAAATGTAAACTAAGAACCTTGGCTTTAGATAGACTTTTTGTTTTGTTTTGGTTGGTAGGTATTTTTTCTGATGTGACATTAAGCTAATGAACAGCATCAGAAAGGAAATGTGGCAGATATGGTGGTTATATCAAGAACTACGAAGGAAACTGGTAATGAACTCTAGGAAAATAAATAAGGGCAAGTTCAGGAAATGTAAGTGAAAATGCAGCTCTGGTATAAATTGAATAATAAAATTCCTGGTCATATTTTGCCATAAATAGTGGTTTGGGAATTTGTCATTCACCTTATTTAAAATTCAGAAATATTAAAGGTACAGGGTTGTCTCATTATAGAAGTAATAGAATTCTAGCTATTACAGAGTTAGGGTAATTTAAATAGCTATAGAATGCTTTATATCAATAAGTGGAACATCTGTATGAAATGTCCACCTGCTACTATACTACTCAGTGTACTTTACAATCAAATGTACTTAATCATTTTAAGATGTCTTCTAATGAAGGCTTAGCAGGAATAACATTTTGAACACAAATACTTTTAGGCATTAAAGCTTCTGCTTTAAATGAGATTGCATTGCCTTGTTTACCCTTGTTGATTAATAAGCAATCTGTTAGGATGGCCCAATTGTGCCAGTGAAAGTAGATTAGTAATTCAGCTATGTTTGTGAGTTTAATCATCATTTGTCTTGAAGGCTTTAAAAAAACCCATCTTTTGCATGCTATCCATATGCAAAGAAAAGATACATGTTTTTAGATGTAGATACTAACCTTTTGGTTCAAATTTGCAGCTTAATATTATTGATCAAGACCAGCAGCAAAATGCTCCTTTGAGTTATGACATTCCTAAGTATAAATTTTGATTTTTAAGGAAACAGTGACACGAAGATCTGAAACTGGAATTGACTTTCTGTAGAATGCTTTTGTTTTGCTAATAAAATTAAGAAAGGTGATCCTGGTTTTTTATCTGTTGATGCTTGTGAACAGCTTTGAGACATGTAGTGGCTTTTTTTGTTTGCTTCTTATCATTAACTGGAAGTTTAGAGGCAAACACCCTGCCTTCAAAAAATATGATAGTTCAGATTTTCTCATGGGGTCATGCACTTTCATCTGTGGCATCCCACAGAGGGAAACAGATGTTGGGAAGTTACAATTTAAACGATCTGGAAAGCTCCCATGTGTAGAGCACAGTCCTGTTAAATTCAGGAGTAGCACAGCCCTATGGTAATTATTGAATACTTGAGCTATGCAGTGTTATAAAAGTGTAGTATCTTAGAACCTGGGCTGAAGCAGTCATCCTCACATTTCTGCCTTCTGTACCCCAGCTTCATAGATACTATTATTAAAATACGTTATGAGTTTAAAAAGTCCTGGTTTGATGTTCAGTGACAGTAGAGTATAATCACGGATAAAACCATGCTTGGAAGCACCCCATGCCAATAACTGCTTCCAGGTGCAGATCTCGCTCTAGTTCTGGCATGTAGGATGCATTATTTATACTGCTGCTCCATCAGGTTCTCGGTTTGGGGACAACCAACATATCCTGGCTCCCATCAAGTTTCAGTATTAGGGCTTAGCAATTGTCTCCCATCGTCCAGTTTACGTCAGACTGCATTCTCAGTAGCAGTGGAATCAGGATGATGAAATAAATGCAGTGAATTACTCCTCTTCAAGGACGATAACAATTGTCACCGTTTTCCTACATTTACTTGAATATGGAACAACCCTGAAAATATTTTATGATAACAAAAAACATCTGCAAACAATTTTATATTGAATTTTCTCCTTCTGTAATGTTTCTCCTGTGACAGGGTGCATATGACCCATAATTTCTATTGTTTTTTCTAAAAATATACAAATTCTCATTGCATGACTACAATTTTTCCCCTCTTATTTTCCTGTAGAATTTCTGAAGCTGATTACTGTCAGGGTAACTCATTTCAGATGTGTCCCAGTTGAATGAAAAAGAAAGGAAGAATAAATGAGTCTACACCATAAAACTTTCAGCATTATTGAGATAGTTAGCTATGTATGGCATTTGTTTGAAGAAGACTGAACGTAGTCTTACTCTTTCTGTGCTATTAAGGTTAAGACTGTATTTATCTGAAAATAAAACACTAAGCTTTGACACAAGTATGGGAATTTATGGAAGACCTGAAAAATATATTGCAAGACAGAGATTGGGCACCACTAAATATCAGATAATAATCAATGTTTCAATTTTCAAAGTATTCCACGCTGACATCTGTTGTTTGTCTGTCCTTCAGTCTCTCTGCTCTGAGATCAAGCAGAGGCGCCGTGGGGTTGCCTCTGTGCTGCGATTATGCCAGCACCTCCTGGATGATCAGGAGACCTGCAACCTAAATGCAGATCACCAGTCCATGCAGTTGATAATCGTAAACCTTGAGAGAAGGTGGGAAGCCATTGTCATGCAAGCTGTGCACTGGCAAACCAGGCTACAGAAGCGATTAGAGAAAGACTCGGTGAGTGATGCTTTTTTTAAAAAGATCTTATGTGATTTCATTCTTCACAAGAAACACTTTTTCAGCACGAGAAAAACATATCCATCTCTGAGTGTTTTCCTCTTACTAAGATGCCACTCCTAGTCTTTACTGTTTGCAAGTGAATCTTCAGTTTTTCACACACCATTGTATGGACAAAATTTTTTAATAATATAAACTCACATATACATATTGTATTTGCTGGATATTTAATCTCATTATATCTGATCCCATCCATGAATATAAACAATCTTCTCCTGGTGCTAAGTTGCTCAGTACCTAACAGAACTGGGCCCAGAGACACATTTCACTGATTGTAAATATATTTTAGATAAAGAATTTGCCGTGTAACTAAGAGTGGTTTTAATTAGCATCCCAGCAGTAGATGTGTATTTCACATAGAATGCCACGGGTATGTGATTAATATACAATCCTCTGTTATTTGAATATAAGTAAAATGCAGTAATTTGCTTTTATCTCAGGGAAATGATTCCTAAGAGGCAAAATAGCACTCTGCTTAAACCATCCATTAAGTGGCATGAATTAGATTGGTTTTCTACAGCATAAAACTATATTACAAAGCAGGGGGAATACAATAATCCCTACTGTAACACCATTGACTGTAACGGATGAATTGGCTCAGCATGTTTTGTGCTGCTATCATACTGCTGAAGTCTGTATACTGCAGCTGCATTGACAGCAATGATAATCCTATGTAGTTCGTATACTGAAGAGTCTTGATGAGATTTGGGAACAAGTGACATAATTTTTTAGGTTTATATCAAGCAAAGCAAAGGAAAAAAAGCTTGACACATCCTTCTTAACAATTATCTGACTAACAGTGAAATACTACTTTTGACTTCTTTTTTTAAAGTTCCTTTACGAAAGTAACAGGAACTGTAATTCTCTGGTTCAGTATGGTCCTACATCATGGAGATACATAAGGCATTGTTTAGAAACACTAGCAGCTCCTGAGTGAAAATTCTATTAGTCTAAACAGCCCAAGAAATGGGGAGTTAGTGAGAAGGATGCTGTGGACAAGTGAACTGGTGAAGGTAATAACAATGTTGCTTGCCTGCCTTTGTCAAAAGTTATAACATAGGAGGGCTCCTCTGCCTGTTTGATTTATTGGCTGTTTTGCTTTAGGTATTGACATAGAAATGGGGCTCGATGAAGGAAGAGGTTTGAACAGACTGTTAGGACAAGTCAAAAGGGGCTCTGCAGGAGGCAGCATGGATGACATCCCTGAAAAGCAGATGTAGTGTCAGTGTTGGTTTTATAAGCATGGGATTAGTCAACTGGCAATGTAAAAGTGAAGATAATTGAGGAGTTAAGCCATCAAAAATTTGACCTGGTTGGAAGAAGTGTAAAAATGATGAAGCTACATGCAAGTGTACAAGGGTATAGAGAAAAGAGAAGATTATTTTTGTACTTTTCCTTATACATCTTTGTAAAGAGAGGCAAGTATTGACTGAAGAGGAATGCTATTGGAAGCGACCAAGATCAACTAAGAGCTTGCCACTATATGGCCAGCAGAAAAATGTCAAATCTTAATGACACTAAGGTTCCCCTTAAAGAGCTAGTGAGAGCTGTAAATGCCACAAGCTGATGCAGATTATCGGAGGGAGAACTGAAAAAGCATGAAGAGGGGATCTGGGGAGGAAAGAGCAACAGTTCAATTTTGTTTGTGCTTAGTTTATGCTAATAGATACTAAGAAGGAGATATTTAAAAGACAGATGAGTGAGGTTAGATGGAGGAAGTTTGGTTGAGCCCTCTGTCCTGAGATAGGAACTGCAGGTATCTGAATATATATTATTATCTTATACAGAGAAAGGGAAGCAGGTAAGGTAAAAGACTTGTTCAAGTCTAGTAAAAAGCAAAAGAAGACGGAAGAAAAATTAACAAAAAACCCCAGAGTGTGGAAGCAAGAAAAGGTAGACTGTGAGGAACACATAGAAATTTTCCAAGCATCCAGGGATCAGGTTAGGATAGATGGGATCCTTATAGGACTACATCTGCCCAGGGGCATGGAGGGCAACAAGGAAAGCTTCTCTAGGTACATTGGTGATAAAAGAAAGACTAGACAAAATTTGGTCCCACTCCTGAAGGAAATGGGAGATCTGGGTATCTGGGACATGGAGATGGCTGAAGTACTCAATTACTATTTTGCCTCAGTCTTCACTAGCATGTGCTCCAGCCACGCTACTCAAATTGCAGAAGTCAAAAGCAGGGAATGGGAGAATGAGAATCTTCTGCTATAGGAGAAGATCAAGTTCAAGACAATCTAAGGAACCTGAAGGTGCATAGGTCCATGGGACCTGATGAGATGCATGTTCAGGTCCTGTGGGAAGTGGTAGATGAAGTTGCTAAGCCACTATCCATCATATTTGAGAAGATGTGGCAGTCCAGTGAAGCTCCTACTAACAGGAAATGGGAAAACAGAACCTAAATTTTTAGAAAAGGAGAGAAGTGGGAAGACCTGGGAAACTACAGGCTGGTCTGTCTCATGTCTATGCCTGGCAAGATCATGGAGCAGACCCTCCTGCAAACTGTGCTAAGGCGCATGGAAAATTAAGAGGTGATTCTTTACAGCCAACATGGCTTCACCAAGGGCAAATCATGCCTTGTAAATTTGGTGGCCTTCTATGTGTTGGACTTGTGCAAAGCATCTGACACTGTCCCACACAACATCATTGTCTCTGATCTTCAGAGAAATGGATTTGATGAATGGACAACTCAGTGGATTGGAACTGGCTGGATGATTGTACTCAGAGGTGTGGTCAGTGTCTTGATGCCCAAGTGGAGACCAATGAAAAATGGTGTTCCTCAGGGGTCAGTATTGGGATGGGCTTTTTGAATGTCTCTGTCAGTGACATGGACAGTGGGACTGAGAGCACCCTCAGCAAGCTTGCTGCTGACACCAAGCTGTGTGGTGCAGTGGACAAGCTGGAGGGAAGGGAAGCCATCCAGAGGGATCTCGATAGACTTGAGAGGGGTGCTTGTGCGAACCTCATGAAGTTCAGCAGAGCCAAGTGCAAGGTCCTGCACCTGGGTTGGGGTAAACCCAAACACAAATACAGGCTGGGCGGAGAATGGATTGAGAGCACCCCAGAGGAGAAGGAGAACACATAGAGAAGGTAAAAAAGGAGGAATCTAGAAGGCAGAAAAATTCAATTAATTAATTTCTTGAGAATCTGTTCCAGGGCAGTCAAAAGTAAAACAGAGATTGTGAGAAAATGTTACAGAAATTTCAGTGGAATTAAAGGAAAAAACACAATTAGTGAGGATCCAGAAAGAAGCTTTATAGAAATTGTAGGTAGGAGTTTTAAACAATACATTATGTTAAATGAGAAGAAAGTCAAGAAATAAGACAAATGCCATCTCAACAGTTGCAGAGAGTTTTGATGGTAATGAGTCTGGGAGAGCAAGAAATGAGAACAGAAGTAAAAGAATTCATCAATGAAATAGGCTGGGCAACTGAATGGGTTAGAAGATAAATATGAGACTGAGGAATAGAAAAGATTGATAAAGAAAGAAAATACAGTAGCACAGTTTTTAAATTCTCTTGAATTCTTATGTTTTTGTGATAGTTCCATCTTCAGAATATTTTTAGTCATATCACTAATGTGTTGCAGCAATAGCTTCAATTAATTTGGTCAGTGCTACACAAAATGTTAATGATTTGACCAGCAGTAGGAAAAACAGTTGAATTTTGGAGCTTCAGAAATAAGTATGTGCAGTATTTAGGCAACGACCAAACCAAAAAACAGCTCTCAGAATCCTGAATGTTTCTGTTAGAGACTGAGTACTGTTGGGTCTACAGCAGCCCAAGAGGGAAAGAACTACATTCCAACTGTGTTTTCTTAAAGGTAAAGTACCACAAAACAGCATTTTTTAAATTTTATTAAATGTATATCTTCTATTTGACTTGGGACAGAAAGAAGTTGCATTTTTGAGATATCTTAGAGAGTGCTGACAGAGGTCTAAATTACTGTAGTGAAAGTGTATTATCTTCTTTTGTGTGTGGGCAGTTGCTGTGTGGAAGCAGTTGCTCTAAATAAACTGTTACAAGCTAATTAGAGCTTGGTGCTGCTCTTGCAGCAGGAGTGAAGTCTTGTGTTTCTGTTTGGGACTGCAATCGATCAGGAGTTTAGACATAGTGAGGATATGAGTACGGAATCTTGCTTGATACCTGGACGCTTGGAAATTCACAAGGTACCCGCTGCTTTGTTCCCTCTTTGCCTGAGGTAGTCTGGAGTTATTTGCTGGACTGAGCTGCCTTTCACCGGCCTAGGGGTGTATCATTCTTTCTGCTGAGAAATAGCAGCCATTTAGAGATATCATGATCTCATCTAATTTTCACTGCGGGCTGTTTTGTTTTGGAACCCCTCATCTTAGACTGCTTTCTAATAATGTTTATTCTAAGTATGTCAGTATCTACAAGCTTCTCCTGTTGATAAAACTATCAGTATTCTTGACATTCAAATATGCCCCAGCCACTGCAGGATTCATGTTTCTTTGACTTTCCTTGCCTGAGTTGGCATGTTCTAACCTTCCTTTTCACTCAGTTCCTGTGCAGTCATTTCTTGGGTAGGTACCAGAACCATTTCTTCTGCTACCCTATCTCTGTTTTTGATGGTGTGCCAGTCTTGGCACACAAACTGTATCCCTTGGTAACAAGTCTGTCTTTGTGGTTGACCACAAAATACTGTAATTTATGAAAACAAACGAGATGTTTTTATACCCTGATGGCATCTGACTCATTCATGGCATCTGACTTGCTGACAGTAAATAAGATACCCCAGATGATTATATAGCCTCAGTGCAAGAGTCACTTTCATCTTCTACTGTCTTCTTAATTTGTGTACTGGGATCTTCCTTTGTCCTCCTTCTGCCCCTTTTTACATTCAGTCACTTATCTGGGCCACTTAAAACATTACAAAGGTACACTGGAATTAACCACAGAAAGCTTTTACATTTCTTTTGAATTGTTTGTCTTCATTTATCGTCTTCAGCAATTTTTAATTTTTTTCACCTTTTGCAATAGTGGGCACCATGAGTTTACAAATAAGAAGATATTAACATGTACTTTATGTGCCTGAAGTTGGGTAAAAGCTGCCCTTCTCCTAAACAAAAAGTTCTGTCTAGAATGTGGAATTATCAATTAGAATCACTCCAGAAAGATGAAATATGGTTAGATTCAGTAGGTTAATCTAGCTATATAGGATGAAGTATTCACACAATGAAAAAAACCTCAGAAAATTGGAAGCAGTCATAATTTGTTTTAGCAAAAGAGGTTTTTATCTCCCCCATCTGTTTTTTTTTTGGTGGGTTTTTTTGTTTTGGTTTGTTTTTTTTCTGGTAAATTCTTTTCATCCAGATTCATCATTCCATATTTTGCTGATATAATGTTATATATCACCTATAATTTTAACTTCAGGATTACACAGATGCCTTATAGCTTGTCTAACAAGACCCTGCTAGCAATCATCTTAAAGGAAAAAGGAGACTGACTGGCAATTGCAATAGCAATAGCAACAATCTTCATTTAAGTAAACTCAAAATTGCCATCTAAAATTCCTGCTCAACAGCTGGAGAAGCTTTAACTCACTATGCACTTTCCTTTAGAAGGCACAGGTTCCTTTCTACGTGAAGGACTGAAAAGATAAAAAATGGATTTTGGACCAACTCAGTCATAGTTGTGCCCATAAATTAAGTCAAAGTGCGAATATATAAGTTGTTTTCTGCAATTTTTTTTAAAATCTTTTGCTCAGCCAGTGGTATACCCAATGCAAGTTATGTGTTTAACCTCAATGGATTATTCTGGCTGCTACAGAGGATGCCAGTTTGGGTATGTCTTGCCCAGGTCAGGTATGTCTCTGCATAGAAAGCTACAATGAGGTGACCAGGGAAATTCGGTTTTTTGGGACAGAGAGAGAGAGAAAAAACTGTGGTTTTAATGGATTTTACTTCAGCTGCAATTCAATATTCCTGCCTTTTTGGTGAGTGGAGAAGCTGCTTTTTCTCCAGACTGCTCATTCATTGAATGAGAAACATACCTGTTTTATGGAGCAGACAATTTCTTTTCTTATTCAACAGAGAGGGCTAATTATTGAAGGGACAGTATTACTCATGCATTTAAAATGGAGATTTTGAGCTAAGGCGATTTGGGTTAAGGTGCCCTAATTCTCACATTGTCCTGAAAAAGTCTGAAATATTCATTTTTCTGATCACCAAGTTCACTACTATACCTCATGAAAAAAAAATTCTCTTCTTCTTCTGAGTCATCTTGTGTGTACGTTACACTGTAAGTCCAGCAGAACCCTCATCTGTATTGGCTTGAAAGTATGCTGTACATCCAGCCACATAATTGAAAATAATAAGGCCACAATAAATGGGATGGCCTTGGGGTATAACACCCAAGGGATTCAATTGGTGTCGCTTTGTATCAATGTCCATGCATCATGGTAATTGAGGTAACATAACCAATTACCACATTTTAATTAGAGTTGTAAGGACTTGGGAAAATCTGAAATGGTGAGACAGCTCACTTGAAAAAAAAGAAAAAGGAAAAGAAAAAAAAAAGAAAGGCCCTTCTTTCCACAAGCTTGTTTCTTAGGAGGTAAAGAGCCTGCTTAAAGGGCTGTTCAGGATTTTTACCCGACATTCTCCTGGTTTCCTTCTTTCTAATGCACTTGGAAAAACAAATTGTTAAAATGCACTATATTGCTTCTGATTTGGTATCTTTATTCTTTTACTCTATTTATCTGTTTCTGTGATGCTTTCTGGGAAAGAAAACAATTTTTCATAATGTTTGGCATTGTGTCTCCCCTTCACTTCTCTGTATTTACTTCACTGATGCAGTATTTTTTCAACCCATGGAATGACACTTGTTCTTAAAAAAACACGCACAAACCCCCTTCTTTCAGGGGTAAAAAATTATTCTGTCACTATTCAGTTATTTGCTAGATAGCTTCACTAAACAAAACTTCTTTTCTAAAAGTTTTGTATTTCATCATAAGCCATCATTTTGTAAGGTGAGGCCTAGCTAAAAATCTTGCATAAAATTTAGAAGTTCATCAGGAGTGTCTAGCACAGCAAAGTACTGAGAGATTATTAACTTATTTGGATGAGGGGGGCACACTACATATTGTAAAGTGCTGAACACCCATTACATGGTCTAGCCCTTAAAAATTATTTCATGACTTATGTTTGAACTGTTACAGACTTTTTTTTTTACTATCTATCACAATTTTTGTTTTTGATATTGGACCTCTTCCATACAGCCTATGAGGTCTTAACAGCTTGCATTTGCTCACTTTGTTGCTTCCTTAAAATATTTATTTTTAAGTGAATAGATATTGATTTTAGAGTTTTTAATATGATGCACCATCCTCATACTTGAGGTGCGTATGTTTTTGAGCTTCTGGGTTGCATTGCATGTCTGATTTGTGACATGGAACAATTATCTGTAGGATCTAAATTGTAGTTACATAAGTGTTGAACATAGGTCTAGATTTTTCTTGGACTTTAATTGAAGATAGGTAATATGCCCTACATTCTTGCAAGAAATTCTGTGTTTCTCGTAACTTTCTTGAGGACCAGCCATAGTTTTGAGGGCAGCCATCATGGCAGTGCACAGAGTCGGGATGATCTGACAGAATGAAGCTGATAAAACCCTTGTTGTTGAGGAGGTCTTAGTAAAAAAATTGCAGACCCAGTCAATATTAGTGAAAATTCAGATAAGTGCTGTGTTATATTCTTGAGAGTCTCCTGAGTGGTCACCTGCAGTGGTAGGCTTTTAGAGTGAATAGAAAGAAAAAGAAAAATATATTTAAGTCTTTCAACAGAGGGCTCTACTCCATCCTCAGAGACTGCAAATCTTTCTGTCACAATTAAAAGTATAAGGTAACAATCCAAGGGGGAAATACTCCCTGCATTTTACCAATCTGCTGTATTATTCCACCGTTTCCCTCACTCTGGCAGATGTCGTGTTTTGCCATGGCTTTGTAAAATCATGGGAAGTTCAAACTCATAACTCCAGCCAAACCAGACAAATTCTCAGGACTAATCAGTTTTAGTAGGAAAATAAGCAATTTTCAGAAATTGGAGATCTGGTGTTTCCAAAGCATGCAGATGCTGAAAGAACTGTCAAGCACCATTCAAACAGCAGAAATACCTCATTAAAAAAAGAAAAGCTAAAATGGTTTTAATTTTCAAGGACAGAGGTCCTCAAAAGACTTCCTATTTAGGCACTTAAGTATAGGGTCAGATATCTAATAGTGCTCAGCAGACACTGACTCTCATTGCAGTGCGTAGTGCTCAAATTGCGGGATGAAGTCAGTGTTTTATTTAGACGCCTAATATCCACTAATCATAAGTTCATGACTCAGGCCAGGATTGTTTTAAAAATTACAGTTAAGGGAAATATGAAAGTCACAAACTTGTGATTTTTTAATTAATTTAATGACTTGTTGCTCTGCGTGTCTAATGAATCCAGTTCTGCAAGGAATAGTATATGAGTGTTATTGAAGATAATTTTCAGATCTTTTTTTTCAAGAGTTTTCAAACAAAATAGCTTTTAGGAAAAGAGAAAGAAATCTTATTTTCTGACAGGTTGCACTGCAGTTTTTCCATCTTACAATGGCCTTTCATATTGGATGATAAGGCCACAATACTCATGCCACTACGGAAACAAACTTGCAGGATCTTCAGGAAGTATATGCATAGTCATTGTTCACTATTATAGGATATTCTAGGAGGTGCATCAGCTCTAAGCAGACAGGAATACAATTAAAATTATTTTAAAAATAAATGCAAATAACTAAGGTACAATTATTTATTCTTTTTTCTTAACACACAAAGTAAAAGGTACCAAATGAAATTATCAGGCAGGAGATTTGAAACAATCAAAAGGGAATACTATTTTCATGGAGTGCATAATAAAAATGAAATTTGTTCCTACAGGAGGTGGAGGATAGCAAAAATACAAATGAATTCAGTAAGTAAACAGACAATTAATGGAGGAGACATCAACTAATGCTTATTAAATTCCAACTCTGAAAGTCCCCACAGGCTGACTTCTCAAATTTGGGATGGCAACTTCTATACCCATATATGTTTTTGAGGATGTTCTGACTTTTCCTTAAACATTCATTACTAACCACTGCAGGAGATGGACTCAGCTGAATGGGCTGTTGATCTCACCCAAAATGACAGATGCTGTTTGAAAGCACATGAAGTTGCAGATTTGGAGGCCTACCTATGCTATATGTAAAGTGAAGAAGTTTTACAGTATGCCTAGAGAGTTTTCATTTTGTTTGGAGGGTTCTGTGCTATTTCCAAAAGCTGGAACGCGGCCATTTAGGTAGTGTGCTTTCACCAGAAGAAAACTTCCAGAAATGTACCCTCTTAACAGTTTTCCCAGACATTTCTAACATTTTTTTCTGTAAAATATACGGAAATTATAATAAATACATCTGCTTAATATTTAAATATGTACATACATTTATGTCAAAGGTACTATAATATACATTAAATAATAAAATGTAAATCATGAGCAATGATGATCTGAATTTCATTTCTCCTTACATATAAGATGTTTGTGTCATCGTTGTAGCTCTAATCCATATCCAGGTCTTCATGTTTGGTGTGTGCAGTAATATGTAAATTAGCTAGCCAGCTGCATTAAGCAGTGTTTGTTTATTCTATTTCTTTTGGCATAGCATATAACTGAATTTCCGCCAAAAATGTGGCTGCTTCAGGGAACACTGTTCGAGTTGAAGGAAGTTTTGAAAGGAAAGATATATCACATGTCTTTACTCTGTGAAACAGTAAAATCAAAAGAAACTCTGTTCATAAAAAATACCTATATTGACATAAAATAATGAGTTTGTAAAATACAATGAGCAAACAGAATCTTTTTAGAACACAGTTTACATTGGCTTTGTAAACAAGAATACAATACTAAGAGGTAGTGATTTTTTTCATGCGTGGAAAGGATGACTAAAAGTGGTGAAATGTGAAACTGGAAAGTTTAAGGAAAATTATTTTAAAATGGCATATTAATCTCCCCTAACAGATAGCAGTTAAGTGCATTTAAATGTAGAAATCAGTGACGTTTATATGTTAAAAAATTGCATTAATGATGTGTAGAGCTATCTACTTATACTTGCAGTCCTTTCAGTCTTCCCGTCTGACACTTCCTTTTTTATCCAGCCAGCTAATTTCCCCTCCTTTGTGAGGAGTAACTGTTTTCACACTAGTGCTTACCCAGCAAGCCTCCTCATTGTTTCATGGTTAATTATCTTCTTGAGCTTCACCTTCTCGAGCAAAGGGAGGAAGACTGGGCCGCCCCACAGCTCTAATGAAAGCCAAGTTTTAGAGATTCGCTTTGTGAATAAATGCAGTGTCTGATCTACGAACATAAGAAATGAGTTCCTAAACTTTATGGAGTCACAGCTCATTCAGCAGGTTTACTGAAAAATTCAGAAGGACACTTTTTAAAAACCCATTTTGATTTTTAAAAGGGGAGGAATAATGTTTCAGTGTGAAACTAAATACCATAAACTGTTCTGAAATTTCTAACCATTACACAAAAAGTACATGTCAAACGTCCAGTTTCAGTAAAAACCTGAGCAGCTGCATGAAAGACTTTGAACTCTATGCTGCATATTAACAACACTTCTACTGACAACATTAATACTAATAGCCCTGTGGCCCCCAGTTGTTACTTTGTAAACTCTTAGTATTCATTGGACTGTTTCTACCTAGCCAGCACTGAAAAGGGTCATTATGGATAGACTGAAATCTTCAGCTTATGTTTTGATTTGATCCCAAGTTTAAACTGTGTAACATTTAAAATAAACTTACCTGTAACAGAAGGAAGTTGAATAATGACAATATAGTGATTTTTTAACAGTGAGTTACCCCCCTCATTGTAATTTTGTACTCTGTCAAACTAAGGCAGGCACATATAAACCTCTCACAACAGCAAGATATGGTTGTCCACTACTTTGGCTTCGTCTTAGTGAATTTCTACAAAGTATGCTTATATCAAATCATTTCACAAGTGAACAGACCAAGCTGTGCACATAATACTGGTATTTGAGACATTGTACAGGACCTATTCAATGTCCTAGCTTAGACTGGAGATTCCAATCCTTTTGTCCAGCCAGCTCCAGAGCTGTGTTGACATCTATTATGTACAGAGAAAGCTATCAACATCATCACTTACCAGAGAAGGAGACAAGAAAATAATCTGGAAGTTCAAAGATAAGATGATCTTGGTGAAAGAGCTCTGCCTACCTAGGGACTGCTTATGTTTGGAGATTAGGCCAGTGTTTCTATATTGCAACGTTTGAAAAGCAGCTTTTCTTAGATATAGGCTGTGTAATGGCAAGGAGCAATTGAACTGTTGTAGCCTCAAAGTGCTTGCCATTGTAATTTTGATTCATTGGCTGAACTCCCT
This sequence comes from Edolisoma coerulescens, assembly GCA_013397115.1. Classification (NCBI taxonomy): domain Eukaryota; kingdom Metazoa; phylum Chordata; class Aves; order Passeriformes; family Campephagidae; genus Edolisoma; species Edolisoma coerulescens. The sequence goes on from VWZW01001524.1 coordinate 1,559,383, forward strand.
GCCACTTACTGACAACTGTGGTGTTTAACTTAACACTTGGAAATCCGTAGGTGGGCAGACTGTGCAAGTATCTATAATACACAGTGTTCTTCTAGCCTTTGACTTAGCAACACTTGCTTATTGACTCCCCTCAAGATGATGTCTCAAATTTACAGATGGGGAATCAATCACCTCAGGGAATGCCAGAACTGAACTTGCAAAGAATTGCATTGAAAATTTAAATAAGGGGGACAAAGAGTCCATTCTCATTGATAACAGGAATTTGGTGGTCTCTCAACTGCTTCAGAAGAAGAAACTGATGATAGGGACAGGTATTTCTCATGCAGTCCTGTTATTCATTAATAATAGATAAAGTTTCCCTTTCCAGTACACTGGAAGAATTTTTTATTTAGAAATTCAAGTCTCTCTATTCCAGCTCTTTGTGAGAAAACTTTCTTTCTAGGTTTCTCCTAAGGTCAAGCTCCCGAGGGCTCATGTCCTGCTCTTTTGTACCTTACATCTGTCTATGTTTCTATGGTGATTCTCACTCTTCAGAGTTTTTCACAGACCCTCATTTCTGCTGAAACAAAGCTCTTTAAAAAGCCATGATTTCAGGTGTCCTGGTGTGCCTGCTGTAGGTTGGAGATGGCTATTGTGTCTACTGAGCCCATTCATATCATCCACTGAGTTGTTCTGGTTTAACTGAGAGTGCACTGTTAAAGGAGTACCAGTTCCCATGTAAATGATACTAAATTGAAACTATTCTAAACAGTGTGCAGACCTCTTAACTAGTACAAAGATAAAACAATAATGATTTTATTGTGTACTTTGCTTTGCTTGTACAAACTTATTTATGAGCATCTAAATGCAGAATGCAATTGATTTGCCATTAATACAGTGTTCCACAGATTCCCTGGTTTTTGTGGATATTTTGTAGTCTTAACTGTAAAGATGCCATTTGGGTCAAATTCTGAGATTTTGCATGGAAGAACTCCCAGCGACTTGCATGATCGTGTATCCGAGGTGCAGTGCCAGGATTTACTCTGTTCTGAACCACATGTGCATTGAAACATTTTGGGTTTAGATAAAGCTAGGAATGTTTTTCTGAGAGTTTCATAAAGGGCTTGTGATGGATTCTTGAACAAAGAAAATCATATATTTCTCTGAAGTAAAGGTGAGATATTAAATGACATTCAAGGGCAAAAATCCTGTCATGTAACCTCTTGACAGATGAAAAGAAAGCTACAAAGCAGTAAAAACAACAGTTGGTGAAATATGCCATGTAGCCAGGTTTTCTCATCACAGAGAAAAAGCCCAAATACACAACTTGGGATATAGGTCTGGGATTGTAAACCTATTTGGGTGACAATATTATTCAATATAAAAATGTTATAGATTGTCTTCTTTCTAGAAACATTTAAAGGAATTCTTTAGCAAATAAGAAACAGAGATGTTAGAAAGGATATGGTGGCAAAAAAAGGAGGCCAATGCTTCCATGGAGGATGGAAAACAGATAACGGGTAGGTCATTAGCAATGATACATTGGACAGAGTGCAGGGACTGAACTTGAGTCCCTGCTTTTGCCTTGATCTGTGATCAAAGTTAGTTCCTGCAGGCCTTCTACTGACATTGCTCACCTTCTGTTTCAGCCCGGCTTGTACACTCTAGCTGGAGTGTGATGGAGAGGCTGGAGACTTTCACTCTTTCTTTTGTCCATCTGGTCTGGCAGGCAGCTTACTGAGGAAGTTAGAAGACCCTCATAGGACTCATATGCAGGCACAACTGACCCCAGAATCTTACCTAGCATCATCAAGTGACATTGAAATAGCAGAAGAATGCTTAGGGAATGGACAATTTCCCTGACTTCTAAAACACTTCTCCTACTAGTAGGAGTTAATAGTTTTCAGGTGGGCATCCTCTTAAAATGTCACTGCAGTTATTTATCTGTTTCTTAGAAGATGTGCCCACAAAGCTGCTGCTGTGGTAAGGAAAATTACCCGTTTTAAAATCTGGATGTGACAATAGTAGTCCTCTAGACTGTTATTTCTGAGCATTATCCGAGAACTTCAAACATCATCATATAGACCTGAGCAATGGTGGAGCCTCAGTTGTTCCCAGCTCATACTGAGACCGTTGCAGGTGACATCTGTGACTGCAGAGGGCAAAGTCATTGTCCTTCCTGTGGTACAGGAATCTGTGCATACAACCACCCACGTAGGACTCTGGCACTACCCATAAGTACACATGACCCCGAAAAGAGAAAGAGGAGTTCTGCATGTGCAGGATTGAGTGTGTTATTTCATCGAGAGAGGCAATAATAATCGTAAAATGCAGTAAGAGATTACCACAGGTTCAGATCTTATTTTCTCAGGGAATAAATGTGTACCTGCCTTTAATTGCAATTATAACAAATATGTATGTTCATGATATGTTTCTTTCATGATCTGTGATAAAGCATATATTCTTCCATATATTTTGAGACTATACTGTAATGTGTAGGCCACTTCACTATTATGCACAGGGTATATTATGCATATGCATATGCTTATGCATATTAAAACATTGGTGTTGGGAAATGGGGGTAGTTTTTTTGATGACTGTGATATGGGGAACACCATTTAGAAAATGAGTTTAAGTGAGGCAGAGGTGAAGTGGCGCTGTACACATGACTATTTCCCTCAGCAGAAGTACTTGGCATGCTTGCATTTTTCAAAAGACAAAATCATGTTTGTCTTCCTTGAATGTGCATGCATTCCTGGAGGTGGGGGATGGTTTTCTGTCCTTTTTCTTCTTCCCCTGGCCCCTAAATGTAGTTGAGTTTGGATAATTTGGCCACAGCAACTAAAGGATATGTTGCAGGGAGGGAGGAAGAACAGAGTTTGTATTTATTATTGTAAAAGCTCTTTTTTTCATGTTAATTCCTTTAAAAAAATATAATAGTACGTAGGGGTTACATTACAGGCCTGTTTCACCAACACAAAGTATCTGTACTGGAGTAGCACATGCAAATGAAGCTGAAACAGAGAATCATTGTTTAATATAATTTGCTTTAGAAAAAAGCTAAACTATTCTTGTTTTAGTAAAGGAAACAAATGAAAAATTGCATTTTGACACTTTTCCTTAAAGAGCATTGGGGCTGAGGAAATGCCTTTATTTGGCTTAATAACTTTATTTCTTCCCATTAACATTTTCTGCAGATTAACTGGTTAGCCATTAAACACCAATTCTACAAGCATTTAAGCACACACCTAATTGTGCTCGCAAGAATTATCCCACTGAAATGGGAATGCTTTCCTGAGCAAAATAGTTCTGTGTTCAAAGTAGGAATAGCTAAACTCCTTAAAGCAGCACTTTCAAATACATTAGAATTAATTTCCTTTCTCTCTTCTGAGTATATAATTTAATTGATTATTCACTTAATCATACTTAAAACTTTTCATGCAAAAATAAATTCTTCCTAAGTGTTATTTATCTAGTGGTAGTATGTAAAAAATAGGAATATGCATAATATTGTGCATCTTCTGATTCTTATTACATTGGGGTTTTTTTTACTTTCTTGTTAAAAACTATTTTCCTTTTCTTACTGTGAACCATGTGACCATAGAGATCGTCTCTAAATATAGCGGTATTTAGTGACTTTATAATGACAGAGGCCACTCTGGCCTACTTTAAAACTACTCATTTTTAAAAAAATTAAATATACATTTATACTCACACACCCTTGTGCATATAAAAAACAAGTTCCTAAATTCCAGGAAAATTAGTGCCACCAATTACACAAACTTGTATCCAAAAAGTTTCTGCCAGACAGGATGGTACCTTTGCGACGTTTTGCCACAGACTTCAGCAAAGCCAGGGATTAAGAGTCAACACACAAGGCTTGCTCCATTGAAATGTGAAGCTTTGTAGCCAACTTCAGGATTCTCTTTAAGTATAGTCTGTCTTACATGTGGAGATCAGCATGTCTGTCTGTGATAGACCCCTTCCTTTTTTGGTATTTGCATTTCAAGAAGGGATCATAGAATCGTAGAATCATTCAATCAGAGAATGGTTTGGGTTAGAAGGGACCTTAAAGATCATCTAGTTCCAATTCCCCTGCCATGGACAGGGACTCCTTTCACTAGACCAAGTCACTCAGATACCTTGATCCAAGCTAGATAGAGCTTCCTCTGGAGTCTGTAAGTGCACACTCTCTAGGAAAGACAAACCCTAATCAACCGAAACAAAATAAAAAACGTGGTGCAGCTCTTACACAAGTAAAGCTTTCCCAGTTGGAAATGGCAGTAGGAGATTTATGTGCTTTGTGTAAAAGATGAATTGTACAATACTATACAGTTCTTTTGAATGAAAAACATAGAAGAAGAAACAACACCATTTTTCCCAGTAAAGTGAGCAAACAGAATTTATCTCTGACACTATGACATTTATCATTTGTACCATCCTCTGTATAACACCAAGTAAAGGATATGGTTGGCAAATTTCAAACATTCTGTTGGCAAGACCTAGTAATCTATTACTATCATGATAACTCTAATCATCCAGCACCTGCACTGAGCAGCCTGAAAAAGAGACATCTGATATGATAAAAATAGTCCTTAGAAATTCCTGGGCTTTTACCTTGCTACTGCTGTCAGTGCAAATGTAGGCTGGAGTGGCACCACCTTCCATTCTTCACTCCAGGGATTTATTCAAGAGGCTATGGTGTGGCTCTTCCAAAAACTACCTCAATGTCTGTCTTGTTTGAACAGTTCACTAAATTTTGTAAAAAAATATAGGGAAAATATATACCTGTACTAAAAATGCCAAATACAAAATGGTTGTGACTTAAGCTGAGTGGTTTGTTTCCAAGTTAAAATTTGTCTGTACTTGGGAAGGGCTGCCAATGTAGCTGATAACCACTAATTTTGTACTTCAAGGGATATGATGCTTATAACTACTGTAGTAATTCACTAATATCAATTTAGTCAGTTCCTTGGACAGAGAAAGCTATGTTGGTAAAATGACCATATCTGCATAAGAATCTTTGCAAGTATAAACAACAATCAAAAATAAAACAAAACAAAACAAAATAGAATAAAACAAAATAGAATAAAACAAAATAAAATAAAATCTGTTACCATCAAGCTAAGCCTGCAAAACTTCTGAGTATATGCCAGGCCTTGGAAAAGCATGTGCATTTGAAGAATAAAAAAATAGGCTTTGAAGTGGGGAGCACTCAGTGAAGATGAATGGGCTGAGGTCACAACTCTACATGTTTTATTGTTTTAGTCCATCTGACTTGCTGAACAAACAAGGCAGCCAAGTGCTGATTTACAGAGGGAAGGTTATCTTCCTGACCAATAAGGACCAAATGTTTTGTTTTGAGAAACAGAATCAGATTCTATGGTACATAAAATCCTTGGAACCTGCTGCTGATTTCCTGCCTTCAGTAGTTTTTTCTTGCAGCTGGCAGAAGCTTAAAACAGTAAAATCAAGAAGTTTAGGAAGTTTCCCACAGCACTGTCTTCCTAATGCTGAGTACGACAGAGTCGTAAAACATCGCACAGAGAAAGCAAGCCATTGAATCTGATTTCTTTTTTAATCTAACGGTTTTCAAATAAACTTAATTATAGTCATTCTCTTGCATTTTACTTAAATGTTAGTTAAGGGTCAGCTACAGGTGGGAAACTGGGTCCAACTAAGTACAAACCAGGTGCTTTTATTAAAACATGGCAAACTGGCAAATCCAAATGAAGATTTCTGAACTCCATAATATGGAGCAGTACAGAACTGCTCTGATAGCCATAGTTGTCTAGCAAATGTGTGTTTTCATGGGAATTTAACTTTAGCCAATATCTCATGGAGGAGAAAAAAGGACGCTAGCAAAGGTTCTCTATAAAAGCTTTGGGGTAGGTAGGTTCACAAAGAGACTCTAGGCTTCAGTATTAATCATGACAGATTCACAAAATACCAAAGGCTTCCTAACCTGCCAAGAAGGAAAAAATTCTTTCATGCCTGCAGTTCTGTCCATTATTCTGTGCAATATCTTAACACAGCTGCAGTACTCAAGGACCCACACTACAGCTAAGCCCAATGAAGCATGAGGATACAGATTTATCTTAGATGGAGAGAGTCTTGATTTATCAAATAAGTTAATAATTGCATCACCGTGTTGAATGGTGGATAGCTACTCTTCCCAGTTTGCAGAAAATAATTTCTCCCGATTTCCTTTGATTGTTTTAGCTTTGGTTTACTGGACATACTGGGATGATATAGCCTTGTGTCATGCACAGAAACAATGCCACCTCTATCCATAACTAAATAGTCACTGGAGCAGAGGTTTGGCAATGTCTGTCTCTCTCGCAGGTCAAACATGCCAAACACAGCACTGCAGGACAAAATTTTCCTCATCTGTCTATGACCAAATTAATATTTAATTGCTTTATGCAAAATTACACAGGACAAACAGGCTTCTTTTCAGAACAGCATGTAGGTAGGGCTTATCCTGAAAGAGTAGTTTGGTTGATATCTTTTATGTCCAGTCTGGCAAAGTGTCCCATGCCCAAAATCAGTGTCCTAACCACTGAGCTCACAAAAGGTCTGAGCAGCTTTAGTTCCTACTTCAAAGGGAGTTTCCAGCTGAGAATTGAAGTCAGAAGTACGTGCCTTTCCCTGCACAATTAGCCTTGGCCGAGTCTTGATGAATCTAAGTGACTAAGTTGTGCAGAACTGCATTTTGTTGGACCACAGCCTCATTTTTTCTGCTTTATGTTTGCTGGGATTTGCTCTTGCTGTTTGGCATGATGTCAATGCTGTATTTGAAAAATAACACTTGCGCAAAGAAAATTAGAGAACGCAAGAGATCGGAGTTGAAAGGTTTTCTTGGAAGAAGCACTTATGTTTCTGGATACAGTGATCACTGTTCAGCTGTTCGGATGATTTAAACCAAACAATTCAACCTTAGTCAACAGTTCTATTACAAGACTCCTTGCATAAGCAATATCTTCTCTAATATGCAGGCCTCTCAGTAAATAGAAAAGCAAAGTGAATTTAATTTGTGCTCAGCCCCCAAATCAGGGACCGTTTCAGTCTTATTTTCTAGGGCTTAAAATGGTTTGGTACTGTTGGCCACTTGACAAATCACATTGGAGTGAGAAAAGTTGTCAAGGTGCTCTTCCTCTTCCACACATGTTTCTAGAAGGACCGATTCTTGTTATCATGTGTTCTGAGTCATAATAACTAACATTACTGGAAAGTTACAAAAGTCCTTAAAAAAGAAAATTAAGTTTAGCTCACTTATTTATCAGTCCTTTTCCAGAGAAAGGTACCAGGGCAGACATTATTTGAAACTAATGTGGTACTTGATCTTTCAGCTGAAGTTATTAACATTCATTAGTCTTACTTACTGGTCATTTGTACTGCCTTTATTATCAAGTAAACAAAAAATAAAGAGAACTTCTAACAAAAATTCATCAAGACTTGTGATCTGTTGTTTTAAGGTTGACAACACTGAAGTTTGTTATAAGCATTTCAAAAATCCTTTCATATACGCTTTATATGTTAACTATTTTAAACTTAAGCAGGCTAAGAAAGATTTTCATATATCCAACATAATTGCATGTTTTTTACTAACACACTCCTGTGTGATTCTAAGTTAAAACTTACTATATATAAGGTGACTAACCAAAATTAACTTATATTAAAGAAAAGTCAAATTTCTGTATTATATTTTGACATCAAATAAGAAGAAAAAAAGTAAGAAGTATAAGAAATCTTTCAAAATGTAATAGGTTTCATTTTAATTGATCATTTTAATAGCACACAAGACATAACAAAATTAAAAGCCTATTAGTGATCATTGTTCCAAAAATGCACTTTACTTCCATTAACTTACATGATTTCAATGGAAGCATATTTCAAGTACAGCTGTAAATATTTTTAATCTTTTACTTTTTCTTTTACAGGAGCCTCTAAATGTTATTGATCCCAGTTTGATGGATCTAAATGGTCCAAGTGAAGATGCACTAGAATGGGATGAAACTGACATAAGTAATAAGCTGATCAGTATTCACGAAGACTTAAGTGATCCTGATCAGGAGCTCAAGGATGAACTAAACCAGAAACCTGCTTCAGAAGAATGTGGTGATAATGATGTGAATGAAGATGAAAGTATCAGTAATCGTGGAATTTCTCTTTATTGTCCCAACATTACTTCCCCTCCAAATCCTCACATCTATCAGGTCTATAGTCTTCATAATATTGAATTATCAGAAAAAAAACATATGCCTTTTTTGAAAAAAACATCCAGACTCTCCAATGTAATGCAGTCTAACATTTTAAACAAAAGTCTTAGTAAAGACTCATCATTTTCATCAACTAAATCCCTGCCAGATCTAATAGGAGGGACCACATTGGCAAAACCATGTAACTACATGTATCAGAGCGGAAACATAAGCAGGCATTCTGAGAGTGAGAGTGGGATAGTGAGTGAATGTGATACAGAAACTACAAATAATTCAGAAATTTTTTTGCTAAATGATATTGAAAGCAGTCAGAGTAATCCTGAAATTGGGCATGTGGAAAGTCAAGTGGATGATGTAATAAAACCAAAACTAAAGCAAGATGAAGAAGATCATACTAATCTTTCAGATGATTTCCAATTGGCCCCTTCTGCATGTTGTGGAAGTGAAAATGATGAGGATTTGGACAGCATTACACAGTCTAACCCTAGCTGTCTAGAAGACTTGCAAGGAAAACATGATGTGTTTACATTTTATGATTACTCATATCTTCAAGGCTCCAAATTCAATTTACCAGAGATAATGAAACAATCGCAGATTGAAAAAATGCATACAGAGGGTAGTTTGTTTCACGACTTTTGTTTTGACAAAATACCTGGTAAAACTGAACATAAGTCTGGAGAGTCACAACCAGATGGGTTTATTCATGATCGTACTCTGGCAAGTATCTGTGGAGAATCAGATCCCAATTCCTGTAAATCCACAGAAACTGTAAGAAAATTACCTGTTACAGAGAATACAAGACAGGTTTCAACTTTATCTCATAGTTCTTTAGAATCTCTATCTGTAGTAGGTGATTTGTTCAGCTCAGGTATTTTTAAAAGTGGAGATGGTCTTCAGCGAAGTGCCTCTTTGGAGAGCTGGCTGACTTCCTACAAAAGCAACGAAGATCTTTTTAGTCATCATGGCTCTGGAGACATAAGTGCAAGCAGTGATTCTGTTGGAGAGCTCAGTAAAAGGACATTAGATCTTTTGAATCGCTTAGAGAATATCCAGAGTCCTTCAGATCAAAAAATAAAGCGAAGCATCTCTGATATAACACTTCAAAGTAGCTCTCAAAAAATGTCTTTTACTGGACAGATGTCTCTAGATATTGCATCCTCAATCAATGAAGATTCAGCAGCTTCTCTCACTGAACTCAGCAGCAGCGAGGATCTTTCTCTTTGCTCTGAAGACATTGTACTACACAGAAATAAAATACCAGATTCTAATGCATCATTTAGAAAACATCTTAATAGATCTGTAGCTGATGAGAGTGATGTCAATGTCAGCATGATTGTTAATGTCTCCTGCACTTCTGCTTGTACTGATGATGAAGATGACAGTGATTTGCTTTCAAGTTCCACCCTTACCTTAACTGAGGAAGAGCTAGGTATCAAAGATGAAGATGACGACTCCAGTATAGCAACTGATGAGGATATTTATGAAGAATGCAATTTAATTTCAGGACTTGATTATATAAAAAATGAACTCCAAACCTGGATTAGACCAAAATTTTCCTTGACAAGGGAGAAGAGAAAAAGTAACCTCAGTGATGAAATTCAGCGCAGTAAAGAAGTTAGTAATGAGACATCAAAAGCCACAGATACATTAAGCATTGAAACATTATTGAACGGTTCAGTACAGAAAATATCAGAAAGTAATGGCAATAGTAAGAATATACCGTGTGATCGTGAAAAAGGGACAAAGAGTCACCCAATGAAAGACGTCTCTCAGGTTGTGAAGGATCAGCTTGTGGATGATATGGAGAATGGCAATGTTGAAAACACTCTTGGCAGTCAAAAGGAAGGTCTTGTTAAAGTAACAGGAACCCCCAAAACTCATGTATCACTTGATGTCAGAGAAGCTGAAAATGAGTGTGGTATCTGTGAAGCATTTACAGACAGTTCAGATGATTCACATATGGATGGCAAGGACACTGTTCTGTCCTCAGCTGGATCCAGAAACTCTCCAAGAGAATGTCAAAGTCATCTTCAGCCTGATCATCACTCAATTGCTTCCTCTCCTGCAAAAAAGCCTTGCCTTGAATCTTCCTCAGAAATTAATTCTGTAGGCATACAGGATACAGCTTTACAGCCATCCTTACCTAATAGTCAACAACATAGAATAAACATTACTGAAAAGTTTCCTGATTGCTGTGCATCCTTGAAATCCAGTGAAGCAGAATGCAACTCATCAGCCAATGGTCTTGATTTGTGCTGTAACTGTGAATCTGCTGATTTTGATAAAAAAACCATGGAAGATGGCTCAGTACACAATTTTGTGAGGGAGATAATAGACATGGCATCAACAGCTTTGAAAAGTAAGTCACAACCTGAATGTGAGTCATCTGCTCCAGCTTCATTAGCACAGATCAAGGAAAAAGTGTTAGAACACTCTCACAGACCCATTCAGCTAAGAAAAGGGGACTTCTATTCTTATCTTTCACTTTCTTCTCATGATAGTGACTGTGGAGAGGTAATCAAATACATAGAGGAAAAGAGCAGCACTCCTGTGCCACTGGACTTCACAGATGAGAGAGAAAATATTGAATGCTTCTTTGAAGCCTGTCCTGAGGAAGAACGGGTTGAACAGCAGCAGCAGTCTATTTCTAATGGCTCTTCTGAAGCACAAATAGAGCAGCAGCAACCTATTTCTAACCCTGTTTCTGAAACATCTGCAGAGTCACTAGGTGAAGTGACTCCAGACTCATTAGAAGTTAAAACTTCTTCTGAAGGTAGGGATTTGTCTTTCTTATGTGGGGATGGCAATGATATAAATATTCCAAATAATAACAAACAATGTGCATCAAGCAATTTGAAAAATGCTGATGATGATTTGCTGTTTTCAGATGGACAAACTGAAAGTTTGGAAAAGAATTCTCCAGAGATTAGCACTAAAAAGAATAGTGCAGGAAAATCACTTGGAACAGCAGAGAAAAAAGGATGTGTTGCTGCTTCTGAAGAGGCTTCAGCTATAGAGTTTCAGCTAAAGCCTGGCCATTCACAGAAAAAGGATGTTTTGCATCAGAACAGAAAAAGTCTTACTTGTGAAGAAAATCTCCTGAAACTTCATAAGGAAAGACATATAAATATGCACAGATAGAATGTAACCCTCTCCAGGCACATAGATTATTCTAAAAACAGGTATGTACTCTACAAGTTGCACTTTTTTTAAACTTTTTTTACCTTTTTTTTTTTNCAATGAAAGGAGATGAATCGTCAGCCAGGGCTTCTGTTTCATGATAGTGCTATATTGTTTGTTTTGATTACACTATAATCCCAGTTTACATGCCACTAGTCAACAAATGCAGTGAATACTGATTGCTTTTTGCCCTTTGGCTTTGCACTGACTGGAGCTGCTCCCTTCTGGAACAAGTCTGCTATCTTGCAGAACCTGGGAATTCTTCAAACATAATATATCAGCCTCCTTTCCCTCCTCAGCTAAGGGAACCAGGAACCAGCTCTGCTAATTGATGCCCTTCTCTGCAGTCAGCTGGTCTTAGGAGGGATTCAAAAGCACTTGATGAAGCTGAACTTCCAGTTCTACAAGAACTAGTTTATTTAACTAGTGAGTTGGAGTTGTACAATATTTCCGGACAAACCATGAAGAATGGCTAAGCAGACTGGAGAACAGAGAGATAATAAGTCTCCTCTTGATGTCAGTTTACCATTATTTAAATTCAGTAAGCCATTATTAAAAACAAAATTATTACAACATAGTGTTAGGCCAAAAGCTGAAGTTACCAAAACAACAAATCTTTACAACTTCATGAAAGTATATAGTGTGAGAGTAATGGAGGTGGAAACGGATAGTCACCCAGCAGTACTGCAACCTTTGGTTCTGTTTTGTGGTAAGCATTTTGAAACATGAGTAAGATGGTGGAACCTAGGGCAAAAAGGTGGTCCTGATCTCTACCAATGTTTGAAAGTATTTCAAATCTGGAATTTCTGACCTCACATAAATGTTGAACAATAACTGCACATTTAACAGCAGACAAGAATCTCCAAAGCAACTTTTGGATCAGTTCCTAGCATGCAGCACTGCTGCTTTGAGTCTCACTTTGAGTTTGGTGACCCAAAAGCCAGCACAGCTCTATCAAATGCCATTAGTCTTTGGAAACACTCCTCCAGTAGACCACAGCCAGAATGGCAACTCCGAATGCCAATGCCACTGCTTACCAGAAGCTGTAGCAAGGGAATTTCCAATAAAACACAAGACTAAGCATGGGACAGGTTTCCCTGAGAAGTTCTTGAATCTCCACCTGTGGAGATTTTCAAAATTCAAGTAGACGTGGCCCCGAATAATCTTTTCTACCTTTGAGAACAGCCTTCCTTTGAACAGGAGGTTGGACCAGCCGATGTTCAAGTTTCCTTCCAACCTAAGTTATGCTATGATTCCATGATGTTGCCAGGAGAAAAGGCATATTCATCAAGGTTATTCATCACTGCCGTGGAAACCATTAATACTCTCCTGTTGCAAACTATGTAGCTGTAGCAGAGGATCTCATCTGATTTATAAAAAATAGATTTCTTTGCTGCTCTTAGAGATCTAACTTCCTCATTTTTGATTTTGTTGTGTTATATTACTATGCTTCGGGCTTTTCATTAATTAGTGATTTACCCAGCATTCACACATTCACATATGTATATCTAGCAAAGCCTTTAGGTTATGACAACAATAGTCTACAGCTTGGCGCTATCTCAATACATCTCCATTTGACTAATGCATTATCTTGGAACCATCATAGCAAAGAGGATATTTCTGAAATGGCTTTGAAATAGGCTATCATGACCTGCTGATTGCCAATTAGTTAATACTTGGACACATCCAAACAACTGGAGAAGCAATGGAAATCAACTATGAATTACAAAACTCATAGATGATACTATGTATTCTAGAATTAAATTAAATGGATTATGTGTATATAGAAGCCTCTATTTGGAAATTGAGATGATGACAGAAGTCTGAGATTGTTAACTGAAAATTATGTAAACATAAGCTTTCCAAGTTACTGTTTTATTAGTTTTCTTATTTTTTCACTCATTTTTATAATATTATTTTGAGGAAGAATTCTTGCTGTAGTGAGTGTGATTTTATCCTTGTTCTCATTCTTTCACTGATGAAGATAATGACATGTCTTTTCAATTTATTAGTACTTTTCCTCTGAGGATCTCAAAATACTGCACAAAATTACCTCACTCTTCAGAACTTCATAGTTACTTGCATGATAGCCAGATTTTTTTTTAATAAAACTGGATATAAATATACGCAGTTTGTGTGAGGACTAGGGTTGGACATAGAGGATAGGTTTAATAATAAATGCCCCACAATGCAATAAAATATAATGCAGAATCTGTATACAACAACTTAATAGGGTTATGTTGTAGCTTCCACTTTTGCCCAGGGGTTGACATATTATTTTAAGAGAACAAAGCCCTTCACACTGCATTCCCACCTTTTATATGTAGGAAGATACACTGGTTCTTAACTTGTACATATAGCATTACTTCCATGGAAACTATGTACTGTATTATTCCCAGTAGTAAAGTTCTAGAATACATATAGTTTATCTCTGACATACCAAAAATGAAAATATGAGCTGCTAGGTTTGCTTTCACTAAGGTCTGAGCTCCCTTCCCCCATTCACAAGCTTGATGCTTTAACTTCATCTCTCATGCTATGGGGAATGAATTACAGAAGCAATCTATCCTAATTTGTTAACTTATTCAAATAACAGTTATTATACTTAACTATGCTAAAGATTATCTTTTTGGTGGCAGATTGTTTATTTTTTGATGAGGCTAATTACTGATTTTCCAAAGGTAATTTACATTTATTACTAATACATCTTTTAAAATGTGACAGATAAATGTTGTTCCCATAAGTGTATTATGAAAAAAGTTACTATTTAAAAACACATTATTTAATTTGAAAGATAAATGGCAAACACCATTATTTTTCCTGAAGCACCTGTGCTGTAAGATCATTTAAATGTGTAATTCCATGTGTAGCTGCAATACTTAGAGAAAAAAAAATCTATAGTATATATGTACCTTAAATGTATAATGAGAATTCAAAGCTGAAAAAGGCATGGTTTCAAATGTAAGTTGATTTTGTACTGTTTTAGTACTTACCTTGGCTGTACAGGAGAATAAAACTAATAGTGAATAAATATTTTTGTCAAATGTTGCAATCCTGTTGTTTAACAGTGTGCTACAAAAAAAAAAAAAAAGTCCATTGTGGGAAAATTATAACAATTCTATGGGCAGGCTCAAAAATATCTCTGACAACACTGACTAGTCTTTCACATGAGCCAACATGGAGTTCTCCAACAGAGGTGCTCATAAAACTATGCTGATTTTATTTCTCAGTTAGGGGTCACCTTGAAAGATCTATCTGTATATGAGATCATGTGATCTTCTGCCATCACTGTGACCCATGACTCACCAATGGGATGGGAACTTTTAGTTACAAATTCAATATGCATAGAGATCAATACATTCAGGATATTTATGTGTTCTATCCAAAGTCTTTTCTAGAGGATGCCTTAGAATTCTATGTGTAATCTGTTAGTTCTTACAAGTAAATCCAAAAGCTATTTCCTTACTTCTGTAATTTAAATTTAAGTTTTAACTTAATTTAAGGGAAAAATAATTTACTTGCACTTAAGAAAACTAAATTGATTTTATCTGACAGTGCTGCAATATGAGATAGAATATTCTGCCACTTACCACCACCAGGAGAAACGCAGTACTGGTGCTCAAAGCGCCTGACTGTTATTTCCTGCTCAGCAATAGATTTTTTGTATGACTTTTTCCTTCCCTGTCTCAGTTTTTTTAGCAACAAAATGAGAATAATGATCAATGGGACCTATGAAGAATAGCTTATTTACTTAAAAGTATTTTGAGATCCACAGATAAAAGATGGTACATAAATGCAAAGGACTGTTTTACAGGAGGAAAAAAACCAAACAAGTTTACACAATAGTTAATATATAATAATTTAGAGACTAGAACTACAATAATAATCTAAATCTTTGCTTAGCTTTTTTTCCCTAGAGATTTTTATAGGGAAGTAAATAATATAAGGTTTCTTTATAGAGTTTAAAACAGTCTGACTTTTTAGCTCCTTACAGTACCTGACCTTAAAAAAGCTAAATAAACACAGACTCTTGTATTGAAATCTATGAATTACATCATTTTTGAAAAAATTGACATAATCCATCAGTGAGGCTTTTCTTACTCATGCCAGAACTGTAGAAATCTTTTGATACAACCTTCCCCTTTATTCAGATCAGTTCTTCATTAATATCTAAACAGATGGTTGTGTTTCACTATTTTCAAGTAAGTGTATTTCTTGTGTAAATGGGGAGGGATGTGGTCAGTTACAACAAAGAAGATCAAAGGGGTTGGTAACTGGATAGATCCAGATATTCCTGCTTAACTTGGAAGGCACATAATGCATGTCTGGAGTGCCTCCTAGGAAATGCCTATGAGATGTACTTTGCACTAATCTTTGAGCTGTATTCTGACAGTTATTTCTTCATAATTCTCATCATAAGCCTATGCTCTTTGCTGAATAGTTTAACCCTAAACTCTGAGCTGGATAATTCTGTAGTATGCAAATTTAACTCATTGCTGGTACTAGAAAGGTCTAAATAGCTATTTACAATTTAAAAATGCAGTGATGACGCTGACAATTCTATTCACGGACCACTTCTGTGACAATCTTTTCCTCTTCTCCATTGAAGTGTCATTATATATGTTTGCACAAATATTAAAATAATTGTTGGATAGATCTTTTTGTTGCTTGACTTTTGAAAATTTCTATGTTTTCAATGGTTGGTGCACTTCTGAGTGTGCTGAAGGTAAGTTTGCAGGTAAGGATGAGGACAAGATCCAGGGAAAAGGTCCGATATGATGAATGCCCTTGTTTCTTTAGAAACAAAGTCTTTAAGAAAATCAGTGACTTTTCTATATCAGTTCATTTTTTTACACTAACTTGTACCTCAGGCTGTTAAAAGTCATTGTTTGCCTACTGTATGCTTCTGCATTAAATGCTCTGGCATGTGACCATTAATGGCTATCTATTATTGTTCTGGAAGACCTATGTTTGGAAAATAAAACTTCATTTTCTGTAACCTACTATTACTTTTTTGTTTCCTTTTAGAAACTTGGCTGCAATTCAGGTGCAGGTTCATCCTGTAAACCCTGGGATGACCTCCAATTCCATTGTATCACTGCCTTTCATTACACTGACTCCCAAGACATTTTTTTTTTCCAAATGTGGTTTGTCCATGTTGGCTTTGTGGTCAGGCTGCATATGCTAGTCCTATTTCAGTGATCATTTTGTATTGTAGCAAGGCCATTTGCTTTCATATGGATTCCTCTCCCAAGCTACCTCTAATGACCTCCCCTTCCTAAATTGGATGCTCCTGTGCTACTTATCACTGGTTCTGTTCTTTAAAGTTCTATAGAATTCATGATCAGTCCGGTTCACCTTTTCAGAATTGTACCTGTCAGTACTCTTCTATTTTATGTATCAAATTTAATATTTATCTGTATAATGCATAAGTTTATTGAAACTAATTTGCTTTTAAAGTGACTATTTTGTTGGATTGCAGCAAAAAGAAGTCATTGGTCCTCCTGATTCAATACATCTAAGAATTAAGCAATTAAAATAAATGGCATTTTATTTATTTAATTTAAAAATTTAATCTATGCAACACTTCAAGATACAACTACACAGTGTTGTATATTAGAAACTGTTGACATTCTACTGAATTAAGTATTACATTTTGGGTTTTTATGCTTCTTGAGGTGGTAATGAGAAAAAAAGTTTTTAAAAAATGTGTGCCTTGCTGTATTTCTTATACCATTTATTAAAAAGCTGCTTTCACAGTAAAATTATGTTGGTTTGAAAGGAGGAAATAGCAAGGTTAAGATGTGTGAATAATTTCTGTATATATGTATAACCAACTGCAAACATTGATGTATAATGACAGTATAAAATGCTTTCATGTTTGTGATGTCCAGTGATGTGGAAATTATAAGCCTTAAAACCATTAGATTGCATGGTAATTAGAATTGGCATAATAAACATAGTTTATTTGGGAAAAAAAAGCAGAATTGGTGATCTGTTTTACCTGCGTTCCAAGCACAGAATCCTTTATCAAAATTCAGAAGAATATGGTTTTCTTTGCAAATATTTCCCAGAGATATGTGGCTCCTTAACTGGTGAAGATTTGTATTATCTAACTCAGAGGTAAAGAACTTCGTCATCAAAGATTCTGCAGGTATTTTGGGCCAAAAAAGCAGACACAAATATTTAGTATCTTATGTAGTATTTTATAGCAGATCTTTTCATTGTTTATCAGTAACAGTTTGTTGTCCAATTCTTAAAATTTCATTCATTTACATAATTATATTGAATCAGCTCTCTCTATCTAGACACTCTAGCAGTTGGCTGTTTTGATGACTTAGATTGTACATTTCAAGTGCTTTTATATTGTGCTAAAACTATATTGAGTGGCCAAAAAAAGCCAGCCAGCCAGCTTTATAAGCTCACTCTGAAAACATGGGCTTCATCTCCTGAAAACACTATTGGGAACGAATGTCGGGAAATTTAAAAGACAAGCAATGCCCTCTGATGCCACCTTTAATCATTATTTTTCCAAATATATAAATGTTTCTAGAAAAAGCTTCAACATTCCTCCTTTAAAAAATGTACATCAGTTTGACAAGCTTAGAGAAACTACACTGACCAGAAGATATATTCATACAACACTGAAGTAACAGGTATTTAAAAACAATCTTGTGTTTTCCAAATTATTAACAGCTTCCTATTACTGCAAGAGGCAAATTATTTGTCTCCGAATTCAAGTTTCCACAGTGTAGCCTTAGGCAGGCGTGTAGGGCAGCAGTAACAATTCTGAAAGTATAAATAATAAGAAGTATTTATTATGTGAACCTTTTGAATCTGCAGAGATTTCTGCAGTTGCATATCTTGTATCATGTGCAAGTCTAACAGGTTAACCCATAATTACCTAAAATGTATAACAATATAGCTAAAGACCACTTTATTATATTTTACTTATTTTTAAGATACATATATAAAGCAATTCAAAATATAACTCCTAATTTTAGTAAACTTTTTGCAGTGACAATTATGTTTGTTTATGAGTTATCTCAACCATGATTTTTAAATGGTCTTGACAGAGGAATTGAGTTTAAAATTATTCTTCTTTTCTCCCTAGCCTTTTCTGCTTTATGCTGTATTTTTTTGAACTTACTTTGGCTGTATTCATACCTTCCACTGTGACAACAGGCAAACTAATAAGTCAGAGGCTTTTCACATCTGTCATCTCACCCAACAGACTGTGCAGAACTCCATCAATTACTTGTACCATTCTATTAGGCCATTTGCCACAAATTCACTTTTTTCCTGGGGGAAAACAGTATTACTTGTCAAATCAATAAACCACATATTCATCATACAATATCTGGAATATTATATGGTCACAACTCAAATTTCTGTGGTTCCTTTCTGAGAGATTGGAACATTTTAATTTAACCAGTAATCCCAGATCTATATTATTTGGTCTCATGAGATTAAAGTCATCATTTTTATGACTGAGACACAAGACTCATCATTATCAACTACTCCTTTTTTGGCTGGAAGATTTACCCTTTTAAAATTTTTATTCTCAGTATTGACTCTGTTGTCAATAAAAATTGATTTCTAAAGTAAAATGCTGATATATATATTCCACAGGACTGTTTCCTGTCTTAGCATAAGTCATGCTTCTGGCCATATTGTGCTGGCACTTGCAATTCCTAAAGGAAAGTATTGATATGGTGTAAAACTAACCAAATTGATATACCAAGAGTACCTCTAAGATCAGCCCATGCAGAAAGTCCCTTACAGAACTCATTCCCTGCTGGTGAAATTGTTTTGTGGCGCAGAAGAATGCTGCAGGCTTTCTGCAGAATTTATTCCTTACTAAAGTTCCATAGGCTGCTTTTTATTCCGCACACTCCCTGGCTCATGCTTGAACAACATCTGCAATGTGTGAGGAGACCATTTGACAGCAATGGCCCTGACACATGGATCTCCTTTTCCTGCCTACTTCACATTCCTCCCACAGAGAGCCAGAGCTCTCCAGCTCTAAGCAAAGGGAGTGCACAGTAACACTAGTGCTAAAACACATGCCTGGGACTACAGTTTAAAATGCTTTTTGCAATCACATTGGTTTTAAATATGGATAGCCTTCTAAGGCCTTGTTCCCTGTCTTTCTCACTTAATGGTTTGTATTTTTCCACAGGTAAGTAAAAGATTTTTAGTGGAACACTGCCTCTCTACCACTGTACTGGGAAGAAAGTCAGGTATTATCTCCATGTTCTTATGATTTTTTGTGCTGTTCAGTGTATACACGTGTACACATCAGCAAACACACACATGAAAATATACTGAAATTGTTCCTGTTCGGTTTGCAATAAACTCAAATAAAGAGTTGCTGTCATTTAGACAACATCTCGACCTTTCTCCTTGGTAACAGGATGCACAGATGACATAGCCTTCCAACCACATATTTTAGCATTTCATTCCAATTCCCCTGTGTTGAGGAAAACAACATATTTTGTATAACATGTATCTGGTAAGAGGGCCGCTTTTGTTTTTTTTGTCTTTTCTTTTTGGCCAGAAGACATCAGGAACAATGTTGTAAATTTTCCTGTGCTGTTGTGCACAGGAAAGGGGTTACTAATGTTTAGGCCAGACCATATAATACTTGGCTTAGGAGGATTAACAGGGATGTCAAGTTCTCAGCCAAGTCAATCTCCTTCATTGACAAATTTTTACAAACTTATTCCTAATAATAGCATCACTTTGAGAGGGATTTTGGCCAACAAATGACATCTGATCTATTGCCTTCAGTGCTGTATGTCTGATTTTTCAGTCGCCCTGTCTTTTGTGCTTTTCCTACCAACCTGAAAAGCTTACATTTTTCATATGACTACTGTTTGCTCAGTAACTACACGTTCATCCCTGATATTAGAAATTTCTTTAAGGTCTATGCCATAAGTGAACTTGGCATTGCTTAAGTCTATGTACTGGAGGAATTCCAAGTGCTCCAGTGCTTTAAAAATGGAATTTCCTTTGCAATAGCAAGTAGTATTACTTGATTTCTGGTGAGTGGAGAAATAAGCTAAGTTAAAACTGAAGTTAGAATTGTATAAATCAGTAATTTTAGAGTACAAATATTACTGTGATATCATAGTTATTGTCAAACTAATTATTAAAATGTACAAGAATTACAGAATTATATCACGATTAAAATTAAATGAAATATGGTATGAAAAGAACAGGTAAGTAAATGCTTTTGCCTCTGCATTATATTGAGCCCATGTCTCTGTGACATTCTGGGAGTGGAAGGGAAAATAATCTTTAAAACACATGTAATATTTTAAAGATTTTTCTCTTTCTTGCAATTAGTGTAAGGATGTTTTGAATGCAGCAAGAATCTAGTTGTAGCATTTTCCAAACATTATGAGAGTGACAGGGAAAGGAAAACATATTTGATAAGATTTCAAGAAATAGCGGGAAACCACAAACCATTCTTGATGCACTTCATTTACAGAATGAAAAAAATCAGACTTTGGAATAACTGCTAGTCAACATCAACCATATATTCCAAATATTTTCCTTTTTTTCATGGGGAGATAAGTGCTACTGAAAATAACATACCCTTAGGCAAGGTGGTATGTCAATTTCTCATACAGGCTATGGTGCATATATACCTGAATTTCTGCTCTGTAGCTCTTGATTAAAAAACCTGAACCTAGAAGTCACTTTAGAGGGCATGGGTTTTGTTGTTTCTTCATAAGAAAGAGGACCGAATTTGGACTGAGAAACATCTGCCTCTAACAAGCTTGAAAAAGAAATTGTAGCAAGCAGATTTTAGATAAATACACAATGGTGGAAAAAAAATTATAAGAGGAAAAGAAAACAAAAAAGCAATCATTCCCTAAATCCTAGTAGTCCCTGCCGGTAGTTTAATCAAGAATACTCTGACTAGCATTATTATAGTTCTATTAACTGACCATTATTTATCCTGACACCCTGATGTTAGACAAGTCCACACCTCTCTACAGTTTTTACTTTACTTACCTCAAATTAGGGCTTTTCAAAGTACTGAAGAGATTATGGAAATGTCTTTTCAATGGTTGAAATGGTCGCATGAATCAAAAAAACAGCCCCACGTCAATAGTTCTGTTGGGTTGCTATCTGTGCCAGCTTAGCTGATCAGTGCTGCTTTTGGCCATATTTTGTGGAGGCAAAGCCTTTTAAAAGCTTTTCATGCACATAGAGCTCAATTTTTCACGATTAATATGACAACTAAAGAAAGCTTCCTCTGTAAGGAGTTTGCCTCAAATGAGAACACAAATGTTTCTCAAACCCACTGCTGCTCATTTTATATATTTCTGCATCCTATCCCCTAGTCTTCAAGCTGAGCAGTTCTCCACTCCTGCCTTTTGTTCTTGCACAACTCAGGAACCAAATGAAGGGGTTGCAACTTATGCTTGTAATGGACAATTTACAGGTAATGCTTTACAAGGTGGGCAAGTGGCACCAGAGCCATAGTGGCTTGGAGTGAAGAGAAAGTGGCTGACAGGAGGAATTCTAAGTGCTTCTGTGCTTTAAAAATGGAATTCCCTTTGCAATAGCAAGTGGTATTATTTTATTTCTGGTGAGTGGGGGAATAAGCTGAGTTAAAAGTGAAGTTAGAATTGTGTAACTCAGTAATTTTAGAGTACAAATATTACTGGA
Organism: Edolisoma coerulescens; assembly: GCA_013397115.1. NCBI lineage: Eukaryota > Metazoa > Chordata > Aves > Passeriformes > Campephagidae > Edolisoma > Edolisoma coerulescens. The sequence continues at coordinate 1,581,450 of VWZW01001524.1, forward strand.
GATACATGATGCTGAAGCTGTGCCAGCTAGGCTGGAGGGAGGATTCAGATCAGGAAATGCCATGCTGGCTGATAAAAGGGAAAGAAGAGAGAAGCAGAGGAGGAGGTGGAGCTTTGAGGATGGTTGATGGGAGCTAGCTTTGGTTAAAATATTTGTAGAGTGATAGGAGCATACACTGTTTTGAAACAGATTTATCTCTATTGGTAGACTTGTTATTGGAAAGTGTAAAGTGATACTATTCATGAATACTCATTTTTCTGAATCTGCTGTTCAGTTATGCCAAGCATATCAATCAGGTGTACCATTGTCAGTTAATTAACATTTGATTGCATTAAACACAGGGTGTTGTAGAGGAGGTTTCTTCTTGAAGGGGAAGGGGAATCTTTGTGATTTCTTTGGAGGGGGAGGGATGTGTTCTTAATAATTACTGTCAGCTGTGAGAAATTGTAATTTGTTAGTACATATTTCCATGCCACTCTCCACTCTTTATGGCCACAGTAAGATGGGAAGACAAAGGCAGCAAATATATCAGCACCTTAATCCTCAGCTGTACCATATACTGCATGGGGAAATATAAATGTTTCCTGTGTAGGAGTAAAATATGTGAGAAAGGCAAGGCGAGGCAAGGCAAAGCAAGGCAAGGCAAGGCAAGGCAAGGAAAGGCAAGGAAAGGGAAATGAGAGAAGAATGGAGGGAGAGGGAGAAGGAAATTTGAGTTATGCCCATAGTATATAACTATTTGATAGCATTTTGTAACATAGTAGACATGATAGCATTCAAAATAATGAATGATTTGCTCAAGACAAATCTGTCTTTCTTTTCCTAGCCCCATAATAGTAAGTCACTCATGGAAATGGACTAGTAGTGAATTCAGACATACATGATGGAAGGAGATACTATACTCCGTCACATGATATATAATTATTCTGTGGAATTTCATTTTTTTCAAGAAATTATTGAGTCAAATAGCTTAGTGGGATTGTAAAGGAATCTCACTAAGAATATAGAATAGGGAGCTGTGCCAAGAGAGAAGGTTAGTCCAAATGAATGACAGTGGAGAGCAAACTTCGTTCTCCACGATGAAATCTGTTGTCTGCTGAAAGAACAGGGGAAATTTCCCAAACTCAATGCAAAGATGACTGAAGCAAAATGGAAGATTTCTGTCTTTCTCTGAGGCAATCAAAAATGAGCCAACAACAGACTCAAGGCACATCAAAAATGCATAAAATGTCTGGGTATCTTTTCTTTACTCATCATTCCACTGTTGAAAATGAAGATGTGTTGTCAGGACCAAATTATTTTGATTACTTGACAAGCCATTTTGTTGCAGCATAAAAAATAATCACAATTATGATTTTGTGGATAATTATAACCAGCTTTTCATATGTTGCATTTAACATGTAAATGTTTAGCCAGAAGGAGTTGACTGTGATAAATTATATTTCAATAAAGAAAACACTCATATTTCAGGCCAATTGGATAACAATATTTCAGAAGAGTACCCCTTCTTTGATCACATACATTGATGGAGGAATGCTCATGAGCACATCAGTACAACTCAATTCTTTCCTTGGAGACTGACATCTTAAACTGCTTTACACAATGAATCCCCTTGTCAAATAAAGTGCAAAAATGGAAAACTGTTTTCAAAGTGATCTGATATAATGACATTTGCAAAAACATGTTTGAGGTGATAAACAGATAATAATAATAATTATATTTGTCTTAGACTTTCATGGTACTTTGAAAGCTTTTTGCAATAATTCGCACTTTTTTTTTTTTTTTCATTCAAGACAATTCTGTACCAGGACTTTTACTTCATGAGTCTTTAAAACAGCCCTGGAGAGAAACCGTGTTTTGCATGCAACTGGAATTCTTAATTTTTAAATTTTCTTAGGAAAAAACCTATGTAGTTTCAACTGCAAGCCAACTTATACATCCTCACACAAAGATTCAGGTGGCTCTTTTAAGAATATGATGTACACTAAAATTATTTTGTTATGGTTTTTCAATGGTGATCAACAATACTTTTCTTTACAGATCCTTACTGTGACAGTAAACACACTAGTGAAATACATCTCAAAGTATGTCTTAAGCTTTGTAAAATTAAAAGGATGATTAAAATTAAAATGATGATGAAAGCTCATGTTAATCTTAAAAATCTACATTCTAATAATTATTTTTTATTGTATACTCATGAAGTTTATACAAAGACAAAAAATAAATTCCAGAAACATACTTCCTGTCACTCTTGCCACTACCAGAACAATGTTCTTGGTTTGCCCTGTCTCACCTTCTGCAACTGGCATCTGTGAACATAGGCTGAGATTTCATCAAAACAGATCTGCAGCTGAACCCTGGCTTCTGTGAACAGGAGCTGAGATTTCATCCAGCTCTTCTAAAAAGAAGTTTGACATGACATTTTTAGAGGTATTAGAACTGCAGTTATTTAGTATCTGCAACAAACACATAGAGATCTGGTGCTGTGGAAAAATGGGCCTCTGGGGAAAAGCTTGACTTTCAGCACTGAATACGTGTGTTGAGCTGGAAAACAAAGGCTTAAGAATGTGAGAGAAACTTCCCAGACACCCTGGTGAATGGCAGCTGACAGTCTTTAATAGGAAGGAATGAAATCACAAATAACTTCCTTGGAAAGTAGAATTTGATAAATGATGTACATGAGCCAGCACGTGGAGTAGAGTGATTTGGTGTGGCTTCTTCACAACGAAGGAAAACATTTCTCAAGGTAGGTGTGGGCTACTAACAAAACTATTGCAATGTCTACAATTATATACTCGAATCTAAAAACTACCCAGTAAATATATAATCTTTACAATATTATTTGCTGAAACATCAGTTTGGATAAAAATGTCCTTATTTTATGCTCCATTACCAATGAGACAACACACCAAAATGTTCAAATGAACATCTCATTTGAATAATTTCCCCCAGTCCTTCTTTTGTGCCTATATTGATATTTTTGCCTTGCACTAAAGGTAACAATTCAGTAGGTTTTGGGAGAATATATATTTGTTATTAACAGGTTAAAACAAGCAACCCCCCAACACTTCCTCTGTACTCCTTCTCTCAAATAAACACATTTTATGTTTCCCATCAGGCAAATTTTAAAAAGAAGCAAAGCTACATAGTATAAAGTTCTTCCATTTATGGCCATCCACTTTTAAAAATAGGTCTGAAGTCCTTAAATGTAATTTCATTGTGACAATCTTAGTGAACAGCCAAGCTGTTCCTACACAAGCATCCATAAATAGTGGTTCTGAAAAGGGACCTCTTGCTGTTTCATCTACTAGTAGTGCCTGCACCATAGAGCAGGCTACAGACTCTCATGGTTTGTTTTGCATATCAGAAAATCAGGATCTCAACACAGAGAACATGATTAGAATGAAAGGTAGAAAAGATCTTTGAGTATTTCTTCCTCTGCAGTGTTGTAAAGTGGAAGCTGGATAATGAGGTCTTGTGTTCACTAGGGCAAAACAGTGTATAAATAAGCAAATAAGTGGTGATACGAGATACAATATGGGAACCTGGATGAGGCTAGTTGCTTAAAAAGGCAGTATTGTTTTGATGTAAAACAACGCCACAGTGGCCCCATAAATAGTCAGTCTTTATGCTAGATAATTTTCCATTACAAAGGTGGAAACTAAAAGCAACTAATATGAACTCGTAAAAGTGCTAACGCAGTGGGATGAATCTGCCTAAGGAATCAGATGGCCAGCACCTGTCTGAAGTGTGGCAAATGACTGTAAGAAGTATTGCAGTGCCTTTGCTTAGTACAAATCTTTGAACGCCTTTGCATACTGTCTGCTTAAATAAGGCATAGTGATTTCCTTGTGCTGTAGCAGTTTCATCCAGACTATACTTCATCATCTGCCAATACTTTTGGCAAAGTAGCATTCTAGCATTTAAAATATGGTGAGCTTGCTATGGTGTTGCATATTACTTACTATTTTTCATTATCTCATTCTAGACATAGAAATCTCTTTCAAGGTTTGGTTAGAAATAGAAGGTTTAAAACGTAATTTATTTCATAATTAAATCTTTAATTTCTACTGTAGTGAATATTTTGGAAAAAGGAAATATAAATGCCTGTGCTCTAAAGAAATGTATCAATTAAATAATACATTAACGAGCTATATATTTTAATTTGCATTGTAATTTGTGGTCATTGCTGCCAATACTAGATTTTGCAGAATTTAGATCCTTTTCACAATTCAAGTTGCTAAATGCACAGTGCAATAGCACATGACAAATTGCCCTTTCATACTGGCTAATGAAAGAGACCAAGTTTATTTGTAACATACCATGTATATTAGAATATAAACATGAAAAAAAAACCAAACAATTACAGGAAAAGATCTTTAAATGGATCTTTCAGATAATTCTTCTAGATTAGATGATAGGCTAGTGCCTGGATTTCAATTCCTAGCCACTTGTGCAAGACTAAGATTTTAATATTTTTTAAGTCATTGCAGTTATTGCAGTATTAACTTGTTTTACAATCTAAGAGTTAAGAGTATTTATATAAGACATTTCTGAAAGGCTCAGTTTTTATTAGTGTAAAAACAGAAGCTTTACTATTTTCATGTATTTAATACTCTATGTATTTCTAGTGCTTGTATATGAACTCTGATCAGCTGAATAATTTAATGATTCTGAAAAGTGAACTTACTTTTCCTGTCCCAACCATTACTGGCCTCTTTGCTCTCACCATGGCTAGATAAGCCCATACTTTTGCAGAGAACAAAAAACTCTTATTCCCCTCCCTTTTGAAAGGCACAGAAAGCTGACCATAAATACACAGCAAAAAGTGCAAAGAAAAGTGTGTCTCAGAAAGGGGACTAGTATGGGGGCTCTGCAGCAATAGTAGAAGAGAGACAGTCTTGCTTCCACTGGAGCAACCTTGAATTTTCTTAAAATCCGTCCAGTTAGGCCAATATCCAAGTTCTAAGGCTGCCCAGAGGAAAAGGTTTGCCAGACTATAATCTTTGTGGAAAAGTTCTTCCTTGACCTTTTTTGCCACTGTATGTCTATGACAGCACAGGGAGGTCAAAAGTGCACTAGTTGTTAGCACCAAAGATGAAGCTTAACCAGACACCGAGAGCAATGATTGTCAAACGGCTCCATTTGCAAGACAAGAAGTGTATCCTTAGCAGAGCAAGGGGGATGAAAGAGATTATTTTCTAGGGGTCACATTTGTTCTTCTTTTTTTGACCTCTCTCAAGTTTGCAAAAGAAGCAGTGAGAGTTTTCTATAGCAAAGAGGTGCAACAAAGAGAACAGGACTGTGCTTTCCTCATCTCTTCTCTGCTAGTCTTCCAGCCTCAGTTATGCCTTTCTTTCTTTCTCTTTCATAAGAGTCAGTGAAAGCATAACAATTGAATACAGAAATTAAAAGGACAATTTCAAATGCCTATAATTTTACATTTTGAAGCCCTTCTTAGAACCTGGATCTGAATTCGGGGTAGGGTTTGGAGTTCTTGTTTGCTTCTTTTACTAACTCCCCAGTGTCTGTCTTTAGTACCAGTATGGCAGCTGCACCTAGGAGCCTTATGCATGGATCTGTGAGATTCTGGAAAGGAACAAGCTGTTTCTGTTTTTCATTTTGAGCTGCCCTCTGTTCTTTATTGACTATCGCTTGAAATGAACTAACCCGATTTAATTTCTGGTTCCCATAAACAGCTTCATTCTGGGTGCTGGAACATTGCAGGGGACTGGAGGGTTGCGAAGCTATGCATATTCATGCCTTGGTTGGCAGGGCCCACTCCACAAGGGTACAAATACGAAATGTTGCATTTTTTTGCCTTGAAGAGAGACCCTTAATAGGTACTCAGAGTTCTGAAAACACTGCTGTGATAACTAGAGCAATTTGTAGAAGGAACTTAGCTGAGTTTAAACTACTTTGATTCCTCTTAGAAGCAGGCAAAACATATCCAAAAGCTATTCTAGTTCTAGAACGTTCAGGTCTTGAACTTGAAATAATAAATAAAGTTTTTACCTAATACTGAAGTCTTCAGGTTATCATATGTTGGCAAGATGAATTATTTGTCAATCAAAATGATATGCCTTTTTTAATAATTAATGAGTATGAAACTCATTGCTTCTCGGCTCTTTGATAAAACATCAACGTGGTGGATAAATGAAGGGGTTATTATAAGGCATAGTGTGAAGTAGTTACTGATTTTTGCACTTCTCCACTGTGACCTAAAATTCAAGTTTGACCTCATTTTTAAAGATCAAGGAGAGGGGAAAGAGAAGTTCTAAGCAGAGGTGACTAAGAAATATATTTCAAAGCAATTGACTGGAAATACAGGATGAAACTCCCTAAGTTACCGCAAAACGTAGCTATTGACTAGGTTTTCAAACACTCCCATCTTGACAGAGTAGTTAACAATCGAGATATCACTTGATAAACTTCCCCATAGTGGGGAGTTCAGATTGTGGCCAAACACTTCACAGCTATGCAAAAAAAATTTTTTTAATGCGGCAAGGCAAATAGTATCTAAGGCTAAGACAAGAGAAGAAATTCTGACAGTAATGGGCTATATTGTGTGCCTTCAAATGGGATTTCATGTACCTTTGCAAAGCTCTCTATCATAGGAATGGATTCTGTGGTTATTTTTCTTATGACTTTAACTTATGTGTTACTGTAGTCATCAGTGTTTGTTTAACACATGGAAAAGTTCTGTTTAAACATTCCCTCAAACTGCTTGGCTAAACTTGCTATCCATTGGGTGCCTCAGAGGATAAATTATTGAAACCTAAGCAGACTAATACCTTGTGCTTATTCCCATGGCTAACACACAATTTTGCAGTTAGAATCAGCTTTGAGCCAAAATTTTATTCAATGGAAAACTTTGCCTGCCTTATAAAGTAAACAGGTTCAAGTTGCCTCTCAAGTTTGGGAGGAGCCCTTAAGAATCCCTGAATGTGGGAAGGATAGGCTGGCTGTCCCTGTGAGCCCAATGAGCAGGTTTTCAAAGGTGCTTTTCATAACTAAAACTCAAGTAGGCAACTACCAGGTTACAAGGATAACCTAGGAATTGAAAAGATCTTTACAGGTATTTCATCTTGTTCTTGAATATCTTCACATCAGATAATGTTCTTCTGAAGAGACTAAAACATCCTCTTTAATGGGACAAAACCGTCACTACTTTATTCCAATTTCTGGACTGATTGAAAACATTGTTTTCCTGATGGTTAGAAACTTTCCTCTGATTTATTTTCTGTGAACAAGAATCTCTATCAACAAGATGTTAATGACTGTTATGATGTATAAAATATTTTATAGCTAAGACACATATTTCTGTCTTAATAAGAGATATTAAATGGGGGTTAAATGTCCTCAGTTTTGTAATTGCCACATTACCTTGATTCTATTAATCCTTGCCTTCTCTAAAAATTGTGCCCTACTTCTTCCTGTCAACAGCAACTATTTGTCTCACTGTTTACAATTCCTGTTAAAAGCTTAAAAGGTATGGCATTTGCTATCGAGACTGACTAAAGAGACTTTCCCCCCTTTTCTTAGACAGGCACCTTCTAAGAAGTTTTAGAGAACTTCACGGTACACCTCTAATGTCGTAAAACACCTTTAAAAATATCCTCTTGTTTCACTTCAAAGGAACAGAGGGGAAAAAATAACAGAAACGAATCCATTCTTACAAAAACAAGACCTGAATAGAGAAATGACCCTGCAGTGCTGCTGTAGACACTGTTGGTTCCCTCCACCTTCTCTGCAGCTCTAAAAGCAAGAAAGAACATCATGATCTAGTGCAAAATACCTGAATGTAGGTCTCAAAACTGGGGATCTCAATCCATATTTGAGTCTTGAAACAAGAGAGTTGTTTTACAGAAAATCTGATCGCCCCCATTTAAACGACAGATTTCAAATTAGGTCATGTAGATTGAATTTAGGCTTCCAAACTTGAAATACCTAATTTAGGTGCCCCAAAGTCATTAAATCTGATTATCTGAATGCTTTGCAGAGCTGTCAGAAAACTTTTAATTATCAAGGCCTATATTAAATATAGCTTTCACAGATAATATGGCTTGTGGCTCTGGCTCCTCAGTTCTCTTTCACTCTCTCTTTCTATGCTTTTGAAATTAAAGATCATCCTTCATTATAGCAATGGAGTGTTAAGAAAAATTCAGCATATAGCTCAACACTACTGTAATACAAATTGACTGTTGTGATATGGACCGTGCTTCCAGAAATGAGTACAAAATCCTGCACTTAGTCCATTTTTTTTTCTTTTCTTAAATCTTCTGCAAAGCATATTTTAAAGAGCAGGCATAACCTAGCTCATTGTGCTCAGCATGTTTTACAAACAGCAGAGATGTGGAGGGAGAACACATACAAAAAACATGCTTCTGCCTTGACATAAACCAGAAATAAACAAGAATATCACAGAGTTTGACCTGAGCATTATGGATATATATCATGGACCAAGCCAGGATATGTGGTAGTTTAATTACTTCAGAAATATCTGAGTGACAAATAGCAACGATTAATTTAACAGCAAAAGAAGTTATGCAAAATGTATCAAACCTAATAAAGATCCTACTGCAATTATTTCCTTGTGCTTGCTAAATCTTTCAAGATCCAGATGCTCTTCCAGTAATTAATTGCATAACTTACCACGCTTCTCTGATTTAACTTTTAATTATTTGCTTTGGAGAAAGGAAGTACTCAAGTTGGTTTGGGTTTTTAGGTGCAACAGTAGTTTTTTTAAATCCAGAGGTTACATCATACATTATCTTCTAATTATACATTACTCTCTAAAAAGTAATTCATTTCACAAAATTCAATATAAGTGGTTACTCTGCACCCAGAAGGGTTACTGTTGTTGGAATGAATGTCTTGCAGTGGGATAAAAGAGAATATGTTGCCCAAGTAATATAGCTTCATGCAAAAAATCAATGATCTGGTTGGTATTTATTTATTAACATGCTCCAACAAAAGTAAAAGCATAATATGATACCAGGAGTGCAATTATAAGGCCAGCTTATTCTGAGATATAATAACGGTATATGAGACCATAGATAATATCCTGACAAACTCATTGATAACAACCATTTTTATATGGTCTATATTTACAGGAAGGACTCAGAAAACAGAAAGAATGTTCATTTTTCTCATAGGGACAGGTGCCATTCAAATTCCTAAGCCATCACTTGATACTGGGTGTTGTTGAAGCTGTAGTTAGAATATGCTTGGAGTTAATTTGAATGTTCAAGGTAGTTTTGTTTCAAATTCACTAGGGGCTGAAAGTTCAGCTTTAAAATCCAGGGGGAAATGCCTGCCTTCATTGAACTCTAAATGCAAAGGACTGAGGATTTAAACCTAGGTCTTTTGTGCTACATCCCTATACAGTCCAATAAGTGTCTTAAGTGGTGCAGAGCTACATTCACAGTCTTTGTCCTTGTGAATACTTAATAATTCAACAGACAGGACTACAAACTATTTCCTTTCCAAAATCCTTGCAGTCTTGTGGTTACAGCCCTAGCCAAACATTTGAAAACGAAGATTCAAGTCTCCTGCGGCAGAGTAATTTAAACTTTCTCCCGTATTTGAGGAGTGCTCTTATCACAAAGATATTGTTGATAGGACAGTATTTTCTTTTGAAAGACAACCAGTCATCCCAATGGTTCTTGAGTCTTTAGGGGGAAAAATGGTTTCTTAACATATCATAAATCTTCTTCAGATTAGAAGGATAGTGTATAAAACTCTCCTTTGTTTTGGAAAGACTTTATTCAAAAGGTATTTGTTCAGTTACATAGCCAGGCTATTAGCTGAAAATATTGCCAAATTTTCTTCAAAATTACAAATGCAGTAGGTGTTGTGATTATTCTTTCTGTTTCTTTACCAAAGTTGCGTATTTTATCCAGATGAGATAAACTATATTTGGTGGACAGGGAAACAAGTTACAGTTTCTTTTTCTAGTAATGTGGTCGGGAGTTTCATTTTGGTTTGTCTGTTTTGGTATGTTGCTTATTTATTTTAACTAATCACTTGTTCTGACAATGCCAAGAGAATAGAATCTATCTGGAATATTCAAGAAGATTTTGTAAAAGATTTTAAAATTGCTTTGAAGTTCTTATTCAGAGCACAAGTTCATGTGTAATGGTACACTGTCACCATGTCCAAAAAAGCCACTGCAAATGGAACGCTCTTGCGGCTTAATGAAGCAAGCAGTTTATAATCTTATTAAACTGATGGCCTGCCTATATATAAAAGCTTCTCATGGAATTTGTATATAAATTCCATATTCCCAGTACCAGAAGAATATTTACTTTGCTGCAGTTAGGCCTCTTTAACAGAAAAGGAAATAAAGCACAAAAATTGGCGTTGGGGAATGAATTCATGAGCAGTTGTACTGAATCTGTATGAGGTGAGCAACTGACAGAACAGCTATAAACAACACTCAGCACTAAGAAGAGAGTTTTACGTTAATGTTTCTTGGCCTGCTTTTGAGGAAGGCTGTGTCAACAATCTTAATGGCAGATTTAGTCTCTGCCCCTGTAAATCACTCTGGCTGTAAATAAGAATCTGTCTATGTGGATGTCTTCACTGAATTCGGGACCACTAAGTGTTGTATTTTTGCTGGAAAGATTAGGAGTCACTTCAAACTGTACATCTGAATAAATTTGGATACCAATCAGGCAGTTCTAACACCAGCAAAACTCTCACTGACTTGAAGGGAGTTTTGTTTATGTAGAGAACAGGATGAGCCCCTCATATAGTTATTTTCTCTGAGAAAATATTAGTGGAATGATACATGATGAATTTTTTCTGGATTTAGCATTATTTGCTAAAAACAGTTTTCTCCTTTTTGGCATTTCCACATGCATATAAACTCTTGGTGTTATTATGTATGTCGGAAGTCCACTGACTTAAGGACCTTTTTTCTCCCTTTAAATCTATGTCATAGAGTAAAGAAACGGCTTCTGATCTCTCTTGATATAATTTCCTAGATATTTTTATCACGCTACTAATTTATCATTAATGAGAATAATCCACAACAGAACAGCTGTGCCACAGCTACTTCTGAGAACTCCGTGCTAAAAATACTTTCAGTTCACTTAGTGGGACTCTACACAGAATCTGTAGATCTAGTGTATTTATAAATGACAGGTATAGCTCCACTTCCTGGCTGATGTCTTGCAAAAGTCAATGAAACAAATGAAAAGAACTTTCTTGTCAGTCTCAATCAGCAAAGCCCTTTTCTAGATGGAGAAAATAAAAGCTACGATAGAAAATAATGCAGGTTAACAGCTACTATATTTGAAAGACTCAGGTAGGTAGAGACTTAGCTAACTGAACTACTACCATAGGAAAGAAGACATTTGAACTCCATCAATAATCTTTATTTCATAAATACATGAGGAATTTAGAATTAGTATCATATATTTTATTCAAGCGTAGGAAGCACAGAGCAACCATTGCAGAGGTCTCCAATCTGAATGACAGTTTTGCTCTGAAAACAACCAATCCAGTCAGTGAATTGGACAAGTAGTAATGGGCAAAATTGGACAATTATTACTAAATCTGCTATGTAGATCAATAGAGGATTTCAGCCTCTAAATTACCTTTCAAAAGTACCAGTTTAGAATGAAAACAAAAGTTTTGATTCATAGCATGCTTTGAGAAGAGTAGGTAATGGGAAAGCTGTAGAGGTTAGTAAAAGGTTTTTAATGTTTTAAGTGTGCACTGGCTCCCTTACACCATGGCATATGTCTACGGACATGCTCAAAACATGACTATCCAATGAAAAACTAACAGAAAACTTTAATTAGTGCACCAAACACCAATGCTTATCTTATGCTATCAAAGATAGAAGAATTAAATTAAATTGATATAAAATATTGCTTTATGTGTAGAGGATGACGAATAACTTCTCTGTAATTCCGTCCTCCATTAAGAGGTTTTTTACCTCTGCCAAAAGTGCCTGCAACAAATCTCTGCTTCCTTTCAAAGCTTCCTGAAAATCTTAGTTGGAGGCCCTCTGGTTTCAAAGGAGTAAAATGATTACTTTGTACTCTGAGGGGAGGCCCAAAAAAGAGTACCTGAACTTTTTGTCATCTTGCTGCAACACATGCAATCAATACCTATCATTGCCCCATAAGCTTTATTCAGTTTCATCATGTTGTCTGCTCACTCTGTAATACCATTAATTCTACAGAACATTTTTTTCTTTCATGTGGAAAAATAATTATATCATGCAAATATTTTCTTCTGGTGCTAGGCACTTTATATTTCTGTTGGAAATTCAAGAGAAGGAGTGTAAACATGAGCAACAATTATTGAAAGTATTTCTTTGCGTTAACATTACTTAAATTAGTCAGTTTCAAATGCTTTGAACAAGAAGTCAGACTAACTCATATGAGATGCCTATTTTTGCATAGCCTAGAAAATGCTATTTACGTAAGAGTTTTGTGAGGAAAGCAAACTGTAGCTAAAAAAGCCAACACTGAGTCTGGTTTAAAATATGTTTATTGATCCCCTTTTGGTTGTGGCAAGAATATTGCACTCTTGGTGGCAATGGATTAACAGCGTCTGCACAGCATATTCTTTCCTGCAATAAATTCTTATAGATGGGTATTATAGCAATTATGTCCCCAAAAATTACTGGACCAGTGCTCTGTGTAGACATATAGCTTTATGTCAGCCCTTCTGGTACTTCCCATCTTTCTGAAATCTGAGCCAACATGTTATGAGGAATGTCTTGTCTACACAGGGTTGCAGGGCAATTCTGAAAAAATTGTGTAAAGGAAGTTCTTTCTTTACCTGTTTGTCTCGTATCTCAGAGAGAAATCTTGTGTCATGTGCATATATCAGAGTCTTTCACATAAATGAGAAAGTGATGAAAGAAAGAGACACAAGGAAAAAGTGTGAAGGAGAGACACAAAGGTTACAACTGCTCAGAATTAAAGTACATGTTAGGATTTACATTTTATACATCCCTTGGACTCATTTCCTTTCAGTCTCAGAATTACTCTCTGAACTCAGATCCAAAGTCATTTTATTACAGACATCAGAACTACTTCCGCATGAAAACATCAAAATTTCATACAATACTCTTGATAGGCAATTTAGAAATTGAGACATAACATTCCATGTCTTAAACAGGTTTCTAATTAATTACAGTGCTAGACTAGCTGGAATTTCATCATACTATAGAGTAGAATCTAAATGGAATCTCAATTAAACCAATTTTACACCAAACCCATCACCTTCCACATTTCAAATAAAAGGAGAAATATATGACAAAGAAAAAAGAAGGGACTCAAAAGAATGCTAACATAGGGAATGTAAAATGTGAGGTTGCAATAGCATAAATAATTTTCTATAATCACTGCCCTATGACAGACTCTTATTGACATCTAAAGACACCAAAGATAGTAGTGCTTATATTACAATGAGAAATACTTCAGGGATGAGATTTCGTGGTTGCATCACTTAAGGAGTTATTTATCATTATGGACATGACTGTGGAATTTGTACCACAGATTTCTATGATCCCACTCACTCACTTGGTCAAAAATAAGCTGTCATATCTCTCTCAGTTGCTGATCATATTCTTGCAGAAGTTCGCCTATGACTTTTACAGCCTTAATTTGCTTCAGACCATTCATATTTCAGATGATTTATACATATACTACAATTTTAATTTGGATTCAAATCATGTTCTGAGCAGTAGATCACAATGATTTCCACTTTTCAGACTTTGCTTCACATTGCAGATGATGTGAAAACATGCAACCTGCCCTGCTCCCAAGTAAAACATTTTTAAACTTGTGGTTAATGACCTAATGTAGAGGAGCTCTATTGCATAGCTCTGATGTACAGCACCAGACTAAAGCAAGTTTAAAAGATCGCTTTTCCAAACCTTTAGGGGGGTATACATTAGAAAATGCATGGCATGGGTGCTGGATCTTCAGCATCAGATGTTCCTCTCTAGATATCTGACTTAGGCTGTGTTTATATGATGAAATGGTGCAGCCAAGAGAAGCAGATTTGTAGAGGAAAACAATTCAAAACAGAGCAAAGAAACTTCCTATTTATATGATATTTTGGTGGTTGGTTTGACTTTTACTGAAGTAATGCCAGTCTCCCCACTGATTTGAGAGCTGATTCTCTGTGTCTAATGAGCTGTAATTAAAAATAGCAAACACTCTCCTCTCCCTCCTCCAAAATATGCCTGTTGCTCATCTGAAAGCTTTCTCGTCTCAATTTGGTAATTATCCCTACTGTATTTCATGATTATTTTTTTCCTCCAAGGAGCAGTGCCAAAAATTAGGAGGCTGTATCAGTCTCAGTAACAAGGTATGCACAGACTGCTAAATCTGCTTTGTAATTTCAAAAAGGCAGTTGTCTTTACCTGCCTGGCAGCCACACATAAGACACATGAGGTGAGCTTAGTGTTGGACCTCTGCCCAGAGGGATGAGAACTCAAGATCAGAGTCCTGCTATTCCAGACAGAGTGAACATGAAAAAAAGAGCTAGGACTTGTGTCCTGAGCAAGAGCATCTGTTGATGGTGGGGGAGTCAGCCAAACTGACTGTCAGAAAATCAGTTATTTTTCCTCACAGTCTGATAGTTAAATTATTTGTAAAGAGCACTCTACCCACATCTAGAGGAATTATGTTCTACAATAATTTGTTGACTAATGTTGCTTTCCTAAAGGCTTATTATTTTAATGCATCCTATACACTTTTTACGTTTTCTACCTGCAAAGAATGAAGGAAATGCACCACCCTAGGAGGATTAATCTACCATTTACAAGAAGGTGCAATATCCCCTCCCAGCATGGGTTAAGTTTAGGCACTGGTTTGTGCCCTGTGGTTGCAGAGCTTAAGTTCAGTCACTCCTGAGGCTGCCCATGCAGTTGTGAGTGATGTTTTTTAAGAGAGCTTTAATGCCCAAAAAGCCTATTAGAAACAGACTGCTTTCAATCTTCTGTGGTTTTGCCTTCTGTTTTTGGTTTCTTTGTTTGTTTTGAAGATCCACAATCATTCTTTGGCATTTCAGGGTTTTTTTGACTGAAAGTTATTCGCCAAGGTTTCTTGAGTTTATTTCAGTTATTCCTTCAGCTAATATACCAGGTGCCTTATTTCCTCGATTTTTTACAACTAAAAAGAATCTACTACTTAAATGGATGTGTGTTTCCTAATGATATTAGTGGAAACTCTGTGTATAAACTAAGAGATTAAATTATTTTACTTGGAAAAAAGAAACAAAGCTGGAAAGCAGGTTCTTTTCTTCTTCTTTTTTTTTTTTTCAATATTAAACAAACAGTGTGGAAAGATGTCCCACCTTCTTCATCACTCAGGTAAAATTTTGCAATGGAAAGCCACCAAAGAAACCTGAAACTACAGTCTTAATTCAGAGAAAGTGCTCTTTGAATCCTCTGAAAATTTTAGCTGAGGAATGATTTTAGGATCTAATGAATAAGACCAAAATGAAGACTTAAAATTCATGAGTTGAGAAGAAGCCTATGGTCACTTTTATCAAAACATATTAGTTTCACTTGCTGCTGAAAATAAAAAAATCAGAGCATGAGGTTCAGGAGGCAGCCTTGTGAATTCATGATGAATGATGGAATAAGACTTTAACAAGAATCAACATGTTGCTGTGGAAATTGAAAATGGAAATAAAATCAAGGGAAAAAAACCCCAAACCCAAAACTCAGTCAAGGTGAGAAGGCAGAAAGCATTTCAACCAAGTGATGTAATGATAACAAATGAATTATCAAAAGAAAGTTTTCTCTTTTATACCACGGATAAAGTCAGTCTAACAGGCAAGGTATTCATCTTGTGTGCTCATCAAGAGTATTTCCAGGTATGTTACAGCTCCTTTCCTGATCTTTCTTTACACTTCCAAGCTGCTTGTTTAAGATGACTGACACTTTAGCAGTACCAAAAGAGTTAATCTGTGAAATTGTACTGTTTCCATATTTCTATATTCTAATTCCTGACAAAGTAAGACATACAGGACTGTGGGAAGGGAAGGGAAGGGAANTTCAGCTTTCAAAAATGTTCTGAGCTTGGAGAGTGACTACTTTGTATGCCATGGAGAGGATGAACAGGGCCACTAAACATACAGATGACTAAACAGTCGTACAAAATACTCACTGTGAGTGTGAAACTAGTAAAATTTAACTGTTGAACATGATTTTATTTTTTTTTCTGACAGAGTAACTGATGTCCTTATTTAATAAGCCAAGAAAGTCCATAAGAAACTGTCTGGAGGAACATGTAGTGAAATTTATGGTGCTGGCTGTACTACATTTGGATTCTGATAAAACATTAAGCTCTATTTACTACTAGGTTTTACAAAATTCAGATTACTTTGATTTGGAAGATAGTTATCACTTGATATGAAACCTGGATGACTGTATACACAACGTATTGATAAAAAGCATCACAGTCAATGGGAAAGAGAAACCTAGATTACCACAGGAATCTGTACTACAAAAGGCCTTGTTTTACTTAATTCAGAACCCCAGAAAAGCAATAAACAAAGCTAAGAATTTTCATAAACCATGTTGAATTGGGAGGAGCAGACATTGTTTGTTAGCAACAGAGAAGTAATAGCAGAGGAAATCTAGAAAAATTAGATTTGTGAATAGGAAGTAATCAAATTGGATTCAATTACCAAAAAATATTGAAAGATAGCACAGTTAGTACAATATTCCTAAATTACCTAAATGGAAGAAAAACATCTAAAACTGTTCTTTCAGTAAATCAGTAAGTTATGGTGAGAGCAAACTAGATATGAAGACGCTGTTTGATAGAGTACAAAAAAGGAAGCACTGCAAATATGGCCTCTTTGTGCGTGTCTATCGCACCAGGAAGCCAGGAGGCAACATCCTTGTAAAATAACCAATTCAAAGCTCACTGAAGCAAATGGAAGGGCTCCAGCCCCGTCAATAGGCTTGGATCAGGCCCTAGGCATGTCTGTGTGAAGTCACTTGGAACATTTCATTCCCTTTTAAGGCACAACCATTACCACAAAGACGCTGAGAAACTAAAGGAAGGCCAGAAAACTCTACTACCACAAGCACAGAGACTGGAAAGACTGAATTCAGGGTGGAATGATTTAAATGAGCACACAGGAAGCTTGGATTTGTACCATTGAATATTGTCCTGTTATACATTTGTACTTTATTTTCCTTAAGGAAGAGTTTATTCTTTCCAGTAAATGAGCAGTAAAACATCTTGATAAATAATTTTTTTAGATCCCTCAAATTTTATTTTTTTTACTGTTTAATTGACAACAATCAAGTGTATTTTTATAAATATGGTTTTAATTTATATCAAGTTTTACTAAAGACAGAAAAGAGAACTGATTCTTTCTAGTTACTATGTCCAAGATTTTATAAATAATACAATTCATTTCCCCTAGTTATTATTCATAGACTAGAAGAAGAAAAACCTTTTCCTGCTTTTTAAAAATTGCGATCAGTTTTACAGTTTTGAAAGAAGTAGATAATGAACTGAACCTGTTAGAAAAATGGAAATTAAGGAAATATTTTCTCTGAATCTATAGACAGGGCTGCCACCAGAAGGCGGCTTACCTTTGCAACAAACTCTGGCTTTAGGCACATGGCTACTGGCTTTCAGCAAGTTCAAAAGGCTTTCTGTCTGTCTTTTGAACTTCTACAGTAGGTAAATACTGTACTTTTAAAATTATAAATTACCTTCAATTAGAAAAAGTTGAGGTTTTAAGAAGCTTTCCTCAGAGAGAATCATAGAATTTTCTGAGTTGAAAGGAACCCACAGGGATCGCTGAGTCCCACTCCTGGCCCTGCACAGGACTCTCCAAGAGTCACACCCTGTGCCTGAGAGCACTGTCAAAAATGCTTCTTGAACTCTGTCAGGCTGGTGCTGTGACCACTGCCGTGGGGAACCTGTTCCAGTGCCCAACCACCCTCTGGGAGAAGAACCTTTTTCTAATATCCAACATAAACCTTCCCTGACTCAACTTCATGCACTTTCCTTGAGGGCCACAAGAATGGTGAAGGCTCTGGAGGGGAATCCATATGAGGAGTGGCTGAGGTTGCTTGGTCTGTTCCGCCTGGAAAAGAGGAGACTGAAGGGAGACCTCATCTTGGTCTTCAGCATCCTCATGAGGGGAAGCAGAGGGGCAGGTCCCAATCTCTTCACTCTTGTGACCAGGGACAGAACTCAAGGAAACTGCATGAAGCTGAGTCAGGGGAGGTTTAGGTTGGATACCAGGAAAAGGTTCTTCACCCAGAGGATAATTGAGCACTGGAACAGGTTACCCAGGGAAGTGGTCATGGCATCAAGCCTGTCTCTGTTCAAGAAGAGTTTGGACAATGCTCACAGGCACATGGTGTGATTCTTGGTGTCCTGTACAGGGCCAAGAGTTGGACTCCATGATCTTGAGAGTCCCTTCCAACACGAGTGTATTCAGTGATTCTGTGATGGAAGAGAGTACCAAAGCATTAATGTAATGATAGATCACCTTACAGCTACTGCTGCTCTGCCACCTGTTCTCAAGCAGTCATGCCAGAAGGCCTTTCAAAGTGAGCCTCTTCACCATTTAAAAATATGCACCCACCCCAGGAAAGCTTTCTTCAGAATGGTCTCCATAAGGAGCTACTTACAAACCATAACAATCTTGCTGGTATTTCATTTGACAATAATGACAAACTTCTGATCTAGCCACAGTACTTTTTTTTTAGACATTGTTCTGGCTCTTCAAGTTCAAGATGCTAAATGTCCCTTTTATGTCTATAATTAGCTTTTCATGATAGTGTGAAATTCACTCAAGAGCTAAGGACCTGAGCCAGCCTCAGTGAACCGGTTTGCTGTCTGATGAACTCCAAAAGAGAGACTAAAAGCTTTTGGTTTTACTGGCCACTGCCCTACTGTCTTTAGCAGTACTGGAGGAAATTATATTTCACTATGTCTTGGGCAGCCCGTTATTGCCAGGAGAAACATTGTGCAAGGTGACAGAGAATAAAGAGGTGGTCTTGTGATTTACCATTTATGTTGCTCTTGTTGAAAATATTAAATGCAAGTGTCAGTTGTTGTATAAGCAGCAATTTATCTCATGTTGGACTTTTGAGAAGCTGGTTTCATCTTGGCCTCCAGGATGTCTTGTCAGAAGGGCATGTAGCCACATAGGCTGTAGCCTTTTCCAAAATTACTCAACATTTGGATCTTTGTGTTTCAGAGTATTAACGAGATTACAGGTCATAATCTGTAAAAGCTCCCCTGCCACTGCTCTGCTTGACTCCATTCCAGATGAAATCTCTTCAAATAAATCCTGGATCACAATGATACTGCTTTGTGTGTCTACAGCCAAAAAGATGAGAGCAAAAATGGGGGGAGGAAGGGAAAAAAATTGTATGTATACATAAAAAGGCATTTCCTTCAAGGGTAAAGACCTAAATTGATGAAGTTCTTCATTTATCATCTCTGGAATTTTAAAGTATCCATTCTTCTAAGAGAGGCCAATTACAAAATTTTGGGTAGAGTAATTCATCTAGTGATCTCTCTTCCATTGGAAACTTCTTAATTCCTTACGTCCTTTTCTGTGGATTCACAATGTGAACATACCGAGGCAGGCATCTGTTAGTTATGGCGATTTAGAGCAATTACTTAATTAACTATGATATATGGTTTTGTTTTACATTGGAGGTATTAGACCTGTTTTCTTTAAAGATGAGAAAAGAAAGGCTAGGTGCAGAAAATACACATGAAAGGAAGTAATTTAATTTGTAGCATTGCATTAGGCCATTTACTGTTTACTATTCAAGGCAGTTAGGGATCCAGCTACCTGTTCTAAATCCTTCATGAAATGAATTCTTGCTCGACTTCTTCTGTTCATGGCAAAGACATTACGAATGCACAAGACAGGGAAGACTACACTTGCAGTCAGGGGTGTAATTCAAGTAAAATGTATTTGTAGACTTTTCTGTAGTATGACTCCCCACACTACATTACTGTTCCATATAGATCCATCTCTGTGAGAAGGTAAAATTTAACATCACTGGTCCCTTTACAAGAAGGACAAATTTCTACATTGAAGAAGGATGGAGTAAACAGCTTCTTCAGGATTACTCAAGAGTTCTGTGGAACAAAGATGATCTGAGAGCTCTTCATCTTAAGCACCACCTTACTGTGTCTAAAATCTAAACATTATCATTCAAAGAAATGGAAGAAAAAAGAAATCAGCTGGCAGTTTTATCTGGACTCCTATAGGTAAAAAAAAGGGTTTAACACTAAATCCACTGCAATGTTTGCAAATAATAGAGGTGTTGGTCTCATCCTCAGATGTGTGTTTCAATCCCACTGATTTTTCTTCGGTGGCTTTTATATGCTGAAGCCACTTTGGAAAACAAGACTCAAGAACCTAAGTCCCCAGTGACCTTGAAAAACCTGCTCTATACAAGACGAAGAAAGACTGAGTTGCAACTAAAAAACCTTTTGGTTACTTGTTAAAGGAAAAATAATGGCTTTGCTTAGATGTCATGCTCGCACAAAAAAAAGTCCAAAATTCACAGTCCAGCAATATCTCCACTGTGAGGGTGTTCCTAACCAAATGTTACACCAGGAAGAACTCAACAGTAAGTCCAATAGTATACCAAGAATTTTATAGCATATCTTAGCAGGGTCATAAGCATCAGATCTGGGTTTGGTTTCTTTACTACATCCAGGATGTTAGAGATATTAGAAAGGAAAGTTAAGCTTTTTTATGTTTGTTGGTTTTGGCTGGGTTTTGGTTATTTGGGGTGTGGGGAGTGGGGGAGACTTTTTGGGGGAAAAGGCTCCATAGGAACTATCATGCAGGGCAAGCAACAGCCGTTTTCAAACTGGATCTCAACTCTAAGTTTTCAGAGTTAACAGATATTTTATTTATTCCCTTCATGGTCTAATGACAGTTCATTACAAAAATTATTGGTTCTATCTACTGACTACATAGTTATGCTGTATTAAACCCAACTGTCTTATATGAAGAATGGGGATCTTCAGCACCTTTCAGGAAACAAGTCCTGAGTGTCAGGATAACTAGCTTTGGTAAGGCATCAGAATTTAGAGAAAAACACTGACTGCTGGGATTTTATACCAGGAAAAGTACTACTCTATGTGATGCTTCTGATACTGTTTCCTCAGGATCCATTTTTGACTACCCAACTGAATGGTACCCAACTGTCTCAGAACAGCAAGCCTTACTCTTAAATGATAAAGGTGGTAGTAGTAGCAGTAGTACTACTAGTAGTAATACCCCAGACTGCTTTTTTAGGAGAAAAGTGCATATTGGTGCTTTGTAAACTAAAATCAGTTTTTATACTGTCTTGTTGACTGTTTTTCAGACTTTGAGTACTAAGAAAGTCTTGTATGTGAAGACGCCATTATTGAGACTGCTAATAAGCTGATGTTTCTTCTATTGTCTTGTAAGGAACACTGCAGAATTATCATAACTCCCACTAGTCTGAGAGACTCCCAAGAAAGTAATTGTAGTCTACATAAAGGAGGGTACCTAAAATGTCACTGATATTCTAACATGAATTCTCTTTGAATGTGTCTAGCTGGAGGAAAAAAAGGAAATATAAGATATTTTTCTGAGGTGGAAATCAGAATCACAGTGACCATTGTTTCTAATAATCACTGGAGGAAACTCAAAAGAAAAAGCACAGCAAATTAGATAACCTGAAATCCAGAGACTTGAGAAGAATATTCCATTTCTCGGAGCTGGCAGGAGCCATGGAGGGCCACCCACCAGAGTTCGGCTGCTTACCTTGTTAAACATTGCCTGGTTTCACCTGACATGATCTGTAAGCCTGTAAAGCAGTCACACTTCAAGTGCCTTTCATGTGCACTTCAAATCCTTTTTCTTTTGAGATATTCTTCACTAACAGGATTTCCCACTTTGGAAGGGAGGACTCTTTCAAAAGATGACAAAACCTCTCAAAAACATAGCAAAAATGAACAAAATAAATACAGGTGAAAACAAAACCAGTTTGGCACAGCCCTAGAAGGTAATGTTAAGTACAAAGAGCTTTACTTTCAGCTTTATTGAACAGTTTTATTACCTTACATGATTTTTCACTTTAGTACTGCTTAAAAGCTTGTTTTTCCTGTAATATATACTTTCACAACAAACTACATGACAGACTAAATGTGTTTGAAAGTGTCCTTGCATCCTTACCATTTGCATTTTGAACTGCCCATGTGGGTTGTACACATATCACAAGGCTTGTTGCCAAGGCATTCAGCTACAACACAAAATGTTTTCAAGTTCAAAGCTTGTATCATTGTTCACCACACTCTTATGTTCTACCCTCACTTCTTTTATATCTCTAGATGTTTCCCTTGCATCAATAAAATCCTGAATACTTGCTCACTTTTAAAATGTGCAAGCCATAAATTAAAAAAAAAGAAAGAAAAAAAAAGGCCAATACACAAAGATAAAAGATGCAAGCTTTTTACAGCTGCTATATTCAGGTATTTTTAAACAGTCAATATATGAGGATCCAGAAAGTTCAATTAACCCATCCATAGAGATATTATTGCTCTGTTAGTAGCTTTGTCTCCCACCCCAGAGTACATCTGCAGACCCTGTTGCCAGGAGGTTTCCACACAGTCCTGGGGCTTCGATGAGAAATCTCCAGTTGCAAGACCAGAGCCTTTGTACTGGCAGTCAATGACAGAAAAAAAATATATATTTTAAAATATAGGTCAAGTTACCTGAGTATGCTCTACTTGCATATAGTATCAGTGGTCATCTTTCTTTTGTATGTTTCCTGGTATTAAATTATTCCCTTTCTTAGTAAAGCTTTTTAAAAATAAATAAATATATAAATAAAACATGATAGAGCTGCTTTTCCCCTCTCAACAGTCAGGTTTTCTCTCTTGAGTGCTAAGTGGGGAGGGGGAGTACAAATCCTGCTTTGAATTTCTTGATTGCATTTTTGTGTATGTTGCCGAAGTTTTTCTTTTCTTTATACATGTACAGTCACAACAGACACTTGGAAAAAATTCTACTTGGAAAATACTTTTTAGATGCCCTGAAAGTGTCTAAAGATAAGGCTTATGATTGAGTGGAATATAAGAGCAGAAGACAAACATCTCTATGGTGTCTAGAAATTCTCTGAGTTTTCTGATCCTCCTTATTTATTCAGCAATATGCACAGGATTCATTGTGTCTCTTAACCTATGGCCTCTGTGATTATTTAGAAAGTTAAGGATTACTTCAGCATACACGCCATTCTCGTGTTGTACACCTTTCTCCTTTGTGTTTCTACTCATTAATTTTCGAGAAGCAGCTACCTCACAGGCATTTGTAGTAACAACAGATTGCTGGACTCATACAGCCCGAAAGATGATGTTGTGATACCTGTTTCTTACTGAGTATATTGTATCTCACTCGAAGTGGTGGCATGGTACAAATACAAATCAATAAAAAAAGGTACACAGCAGTCTGTGTTATGCTCTAAGAACAGATTACTGTGGTGATTTGGGGCATGTACTCACAGGACAAGCACTGTCACTGAATAAAGCATGTTATGATTAGACTTCAGTACTCAATCCCATCCAGATTCTGTCTTGAACTTTAAGAAATCAAATCTATCCTCTTAATTTGGGATAAATTAATTGTATCACAGAAAGGGAGACTTTTTGTCTCTCTAAAATAAATAAATAAAGGTTTAAAACAAGGATATGGCAGAAAAAAATAGTTTTCCCCTGGATGAAAGTCTACATTTCAGGATGACAGACTTCAACTACTGTGTTTGTATTGAGTTTGAAATTTTGCTAGCATTTAACTCTATGTAAACTTCATACATGTTTATCTAAAAGGAAAATAGGTTCTTCTAGAGCCACTCCAAACAAAAGGAAATAGTGCTGAGTAGGTGTTGCAGTAACCTTTCCCTTTTTATTTTTAGTGGGGTGGAATGCTTTGGAAAATGTTCTGCGAAGCACGTGTTCAATTATTTCAGTTTATGTGTAACTTTAATGAGTGTGTCAAGTTATGT
Organism: Edolisoma coerulescens; assembly: GCA_013397115.1. Classification (NCBI taxonomy): domain Eukaryota; kingdom Metazoa; phylum Chordata; class Aves; order Passeriformes; family Campephagidae; genus Edolisoma; species Edolisoma coerulescens. Next base: position 1,605,475 of record VWZW01001524.1, read on the forward strand.
ATAGGCTCAAGTTATCATGATGAAGCAGAGCCTATGAAAGGTGGAAATACAAGGTTCCCTGAAATTCTGGAACTGACAATTTCAATTACACAGGAAAAGGAAAGGAAAAATGATGACAAATAGGTCAAAACAACTCCAGCAGAGGCTTTTCAGTAAGCATAAGAAAAGGGAAAGTTGATGAGGAGGAGTGTATCCAAAACCTGTAAAATGCCTGTAAAAGTATGCTCTTGGCAGAACAAAAATAGTTGGTGGCAGAAGAGAAATACAGAAATTAAGGGACCAAAGCTGTGCATATTATGGGAGAGACTTACAGAAGAAGCTGCAAAACTGCACTTCCTTTCCCTTCTGTTCTCCACTTTCTGTCCTTCCTCCCCTCTTCCCCATCCAGTGTTTACAAATATGTCTTCAAAAACAAAATCTTGATCCTCTAAAGTGAAATAGAGCTGTGGTACCAATTTCAAATGAAGTTTCCTGACTTCAACACACCACTTGCCTGTCCAGGAGGAAGATGATTTGACCATGATCAGAAACTTAGGGCACAACTCCGTGCCCAAACATAGATGGGCTGCTGTCACTTTTGCTACCCAGGGATATCCCAGCTGGGCTGTAGTCACCATTCCTGGAGCCCATTGGTCTCCTTCAGGATCTGCCATCTCTGTGTCACTGGCTTAGGTACCCCAGGATGACTCAGGGGCCTAAAAGGCCATGATAAGGCATCCAAACTGCACTCTAAATTCACTCATCAAGTTTTTATCCAGAATATTTGTGCTATTGACAACCATAGTTTCAATGAATGGCCAAAAGCTGTTCGTAATGAATAACCATGCATCTGTGCTAAAAGGTCAGCAGTAGGAAAATGTACAGATAAAACAGTAAATTTTTTTACCATGTCTATATAGTAAAATTTAGCAGATCTACATACACTAGTCTATTTAGTATAAATTAAGTCTGCTTCAAAGAATATTATACATGGTCCTTATGTCCAATATCTCCAATTTCAACTTAGAGAAAAAAAATTGCAAGTGGAGAATGTCTCTTTACTAATTAGAAGAAGATACTTAGAGCTGAGGACAATCACTGAAACTTTCAAGTTACCAGATTGTTTGGGTCAATGTCAAGTGTTAAACTAGGTTGTACAGACAGAGAACTGTAATGCAGACCCACTACTGTGTTATTAAATTTCTGGGAAGTAATAAACTGGCACTGGAAGTGTAAAGGAAAAAAAGCAGTAATGTGGAATGGCCCCACATTCAGGAAACTTTGAAAATGTGCAGCCATAATAGCTGTGGTGAAGTTCCCTTAAATGAGGCCTTGGTATGCTGTGGAATAAAGTCAAAATAGGAGATTGTGGCATTCCAAGTCATACTAAATAAATGCATACATCAGGCCAAATTGTGATCTTACTCACGAGGGAACATTTTTTTTCCCCTTTTCAATAAAAAAAAAAGGGAGCTGAGAGCACTTTAAGATACGGGGCACAAATGTGTAATTATTCTTGGCTAACATGGTAGCTGTTGATCATTTAATGAAACCATAATTACCATATAATGGCAGGGTATTTATATGACAGATTACTACATTATTACAGGGTAAGTATGTGATTATTTCTGTCCTCAAAATCAGAATAAAAACACATGGAAGTGGAAAAACAAGTTGAAAAAGGAGAGAAAAAAGATCTGAATTTCCCAGTGCCACTCCCATATTGTTACTCTATCCGCACCTCAATCACACAGTGATGGCAGTGGCCACCGGCATTCATGATGAAGCCAAATCTCCTCAGGAAACCCATGGCATAGCACAACAGATCATAAGGCTCTCTGCCAAATGGCTACAGCTCTAGGCTTCATTGTACTCACAGTCCAACTGATTCAATAGCAATTTCGTTGCTGATCTCTTGTCCTCAGAAGACACTATACTCCCACTATACTTGTTTGGAGGGATCGTATGCATGATGGATGTAAAAAATTGCTCTAAGAGGTCCTTAACTCCCACTTCCATGCCTTTAGGAGAGAACAGTGAACTAATGTGGGCTTCAAAGTAACACCAGTTTTGTCCTGGGTGGATAAGTTTAAGAGCTGAGCAGTGTTTGCTATGGTTTGATTTCAGTCAACACTGCTGGTGTTCACTGGTGGAATTTTGACCATTTAGTAAGGATTGATTTAAATTGTGGAAAAATACTGAAACGATTCCATTTATGGGGAAAAATGTGCTGACAAGTTTTGAACTTACAAACGTACAGGGAGAGTTTTATAAGCTGAATACAGTCCATCTCAAGCTTTATGAACAGGATGGCAACTTTCCATGTGGGAGGCAAAATCAAATTGTAAACCCAGCTGATTCATTGATTCCCCAAGCCCTATATGTGGGTTAAAATAGCTATGCAATCATCTGCTCCACCTGAATTTGCCTCTGCATCTTCAGAGTGCCACTTCAGCTGTGGGGGAGAAGGTTGACAGCACTCCCTGTTTCCAAAAAGCACTTGCTGAGCCAGTATTCTGAGATACAATTGTAAATGCAAGGCTTTGGCCCTGAATAATAACTTCTGAATTTGGCGGGATTCTTAAATCTGGGTTTCCTATATTTTTATCCAAGAAGCAGATTACTGTAGCTATTTTCAGTCTTTAGTAATTTATTTCCTTCTTCCTTCTTGAAGTTCTTTGCAATGAGGGAAAATGGAATAAAGTAAAAGCCACACGCTCTTATGTTCGCTCAGGATTATCCTGTAGGTCTGTAAAAGAAATACAGGTTGGAAGAGAAAATAATTTAGAGTCACTAAGAAGTCAGTCTGTGTATATTTATTTAGAAGTTAGCTGTAATTGCAGTACTTTTGTAAATAGCTTCCTTAATAAACTGGTTATTACTCCAAATGGTCAATGATTGCTCATAACTCACTGCTGCTAGGGTACTTCTCTCTGCACAGAAAAAACCCGACTCTGCTTCTTAAAAGAATAGTTCATGCAAGATGCTGGGGGGAGATCAGTTATGTCAGAGCCTAACACAGCTCTCCCTGAAGCCAAATGGAGCCCCAGAACACTCCCAACAAGCAGCAGCATTCATTCATAAAAGACAACAGGTGGGGAGATGATGCATGCTGCCTGGCAGAGTAAGGACTTCTTTAAACTGTTTCACACTTATTCAGTGTGGTGTCTTTTGTGAACCATGCCCCACATTTGCTCTAGATGAAAATTAATGAATGAAAGAAGTTTTATGTACTGAACCCTCTGCTTCTGGTATCTCCTTATTACAGGCTGCTTCTGCCTCCACTACATTTTTAGAATTATAAATCAAATATCTTTAAAGTAGCACCTATAGATCACATGGAAAATAAAGTCAGTATTAGGAAGGTCTAAATTCAGAAGATTGAAGTGTTATCATTTTTGCCTATCTGGTGTTCTTGATAAAGTTTATTCTTGTAAAGATAAATGTAACTAGAAACTGAGTTATTTTAATGTTTTTCAGATTAATTGTATTTATAAAATCTTGTCAGCAGGTGCTGGTTTCAGTGGACATCAAACACTAAGACATTCAGCAGCAGAATATGAATCATCCTATGCTGCTTCTTTTGGGAATAGTGATGTTTTGATTATTAACATTTCCATTAGGAAAAAAATCATAATATTTTGATCAGGTATAATTTTTTAAAAGTCTCAATCACTCAACAGGCCACGAGGAAGCATTTGCCCTCTCACCAACCCACCTTACACCTAATATTAAGCTTTTAAAAAATCTTCAAGCAATTAAATCATATGTTACTCTGGAAATCTTTCATAGCCATTATAATGTTGTTATCAAGGACCCAATCCTTTCTGGTACAATAAAATTTCACTGACTTCAACCTAACACAGTAGAATGTCAAGGAAGTCTCATGAGGATGGGCTTTAAAATACAGTTGAAAAAAATTGTAATTACTTCTTATAAATATGTACTATTTTTCAGCTATTGTTATCTGTACTTCCTCTCTCTCATCCATTTCTAAGCAAAGGTCCTATATTAGTCATTTTATTATCAGATTCTCCTGGAAAAAAAATCAGAGGCTCAAGAAATTTTCTCCCAAGCTAAAATAAGTCAACTTCCAGGGTTTCAAATTCTGGCAAGCTAACTTCTCCAAGGTCTCGTAAAAATTCTGGGCTGTTATCTCCATATGCCTGATAGATTTTTTTTTTTTGTGATCGTAATTAAAACCGTCTGTCCTTTCTCTGTGACTTCGAGAGAATGGCAATGAATCACAAGAGCTCTAAAACAGATAGAAGGATAGAGGCTGAGGTTAGCAGCTCAGAATCACTTAATCTGCAGTATTTCATCCATAGAAATATAGATCCAAAGCACTGCCTCCTAATTCAAGCAACTTCAGAACAAGGCACCATGGCAGAAGGTTCTATTGCAATCATCATAGGGAGACAGAGGCAGTCCTGGGTTTGGACTGAAGCATAAAGAGATGTAAAATAAAAGAATTGATATGGAACGTCACTATCTCTTGACACTAACTTTTACTCTTTTTGCATAACCTATTAGAACTTTCCAGGAATGTTTTCAACAATCTCTCAGCAATACATATTTTTTGAAATAGGAGTGTGTGAAAAGTGAAATAAATTCATGAGGCACGAAAATGACACTGAAACCAGTACTACAGTCTTATCAAGTCAAGAAATACTTAACCTTCAAAATATAATTTAGAAAAGTAATTCGCTATGATGTTTTCATATTCTGTAGTATTTGAGACTGCTCTTTCTTTCCTACACCTTGCTATCCATTCTCCAAATTCAGTTGTTTTCCTGCCTTTTTTGAGCAATTTTCAGTTGTAAGACTTTTTTGTCTTTTAGAAGAAGGTTGCTCACTAGGTGGGTCACTTCTCCCTCTCCTGGAGGCATTGTCTCCTTCCCTTTTAAAATGAGAAGGAATTTCAGCAACAAATTGATCTGATCTCAGAACAGGAGATCTGGAAGATATAATCTTAATGAAAGAATTAATAAGCTAATCACATTCCTGAGGATCTTGTACATTGGTAACCTGTTGCTCAGGGAACCAAAAATGGCTGTTTGACATGGTCCTTCGAAGTTCAGGTCCTCCCTGATGAGTCAATTTCTCATGCAAAACTAAGCAAGCATTCATGTATTCTGCTCCCATCATTCTCAGACTGTATATAATCATCAGCTTTGGCTCCCAAATTCAGGGGAAAAAGTTGAATGTCATGTGAGAATGACAGCATATGTCTGAAGCATCAATATGCTGGCTGCCTACTGAGACTTGATGACCCTGGCACTCACTGAAGTTCAGAAAACCAAGTATCTCTGAAGGTCTAAATCTTAGGTAGTATCTCTTTTTATTTTCTAAAGGAGTTGGGTACATAAAACTATTTGAGAACTATTGGATCTAAGCACTCCATGAGGTAAAGCTTTTCAAGTAGAATAAGGTTTGCTGATCAGAGACTGGTTTTCTATCAAACAGTGTGCAGTGCTGCCCTAATAAAGCAAAACACACAACTACCATGAAACAAATACTCTAAAAGGAACAAATGCATTCCTGGTATAATTCTTTTGAAATCAGCAAAAGAGATGAAATTAGAATCAACCTTCTTAGGGAAAATCTTTTATTTTTAATAAATAATATTTGTACAGCATATAGTAATTTTAAAAGTCTCTTTTATCAAATTTATTTTGATTTCATGGAAACATGTACAGCTATTAATATAAGCAGGCTTATCAGTCCAATTTCCTACCGAATGTTCTTTGTGTTAGTTTTCTTTATTTTCTTTTTAGTTTCCTGCTTTATCATTCAGAAGGTTTGCACTGTATTCCTGTACGTATTTGGTTTGGTGCCCAGAAACGTATTATTTTAACAGGGCTGTTCATTAAAAGTTATTACTTTACAGGGGTTCTACCATGCATACATAATTATATATATGCCCTTCCGTGATGAACACTGTGATAAAGTTACCATAAAAGATTTTTCTTTTTAGGGTTTATCGTCTCTGCCATTTCAAGTCACATTGGTTTGACTAATCCTGGCATCTAACTTTCAAACTTCAATTATTTTTTTCAAAAGGTACTAAACTGTCAAAACAAATTTTTCATTCTTTTTTCTGTTACATTAATCCTTCAGAAACTATTGGGACTGTGACTTGTCCTTCCTTTATGTTCTCCAAAGAAGAAGCAAGCATAGCTACTAGCACACAGAACTTGCCTTGGCCAAAACCAGTAAGCCAGTTATCAGTGACCTGCCCAGGACTGACTGTGATGCTTTCTCAAAATCGTTTTTGATTACCACATATTTCAGTAACTCCATGTCACTCCATAAAGAGAGTTTTTTAAAGAATATCTCCAGATATAAAATACAGGTTGAGGGGTTTTATTTCTTTTTTAAGACTTTGAGGAAGTTTTAAATGACCAATTTTATGATGACAACAATCTAAGAGAATGTTTAAGAAAAAAAGGTAAAAAGAATGATATTTCCTTGCAACTACCTGTTTCTATGAATCTGCATCAGAAGGCCAAGCAAGAGCAGACAAAAATTCTTCACAATCTTTGCACAGAGCTGGCATTAAAAGTTTGAGTATCTGTGTGAGCAGTGTAACAGAGCATGGTACCAGTGTAGTTGGTCAGGAGCCAGCACTTCTGAGTGGACCTGAAAAGCATGTTATTTGCTGGTGTGACTTCCAAGTTACAAAAACGTCTTCAGTACTGAGATATCTGATTTACTTCCAGCAGCAAAGGCAGAATTAACATGATCACCTATTACACTTGAAGGAGACAGAACATTTAGCATTTTGCTGCTTCATTCTCATCATTGCCCACCCAGAGTATGGGAGGATAGAGTTGAGACTTAATCTACAAGCTAACTTAGACTTTTAAAGTCCTATATTGCACATACTTTGTTTATCTTTTATTACTCTGTACACACCTAAGTTGGCTTATGTCCTTTGTCCCAGTGTTGATGGGACATTAAGTGATACTTTGACTCCAGAGGCTTCACAATTACAGAATTATTCTGAGCTGCAAAGACATTCATGAATATAAAGAATTAAGCATCCAGTGAAACTTGGAATTGCTGTACTTATACTAAAAGAGTTTATATTATAATATTTAATTGATGGGAAATAAGATCTAGAGCATAGAGAATATTTTAGAATTGTGGAGGAAAAAACTGCCCAAAACTGAAAACTGCACATCAATTATACAATATGTAATCACTTTGAACTACATACTTGCCTTCACATATCTAATTCATGCTTTTGTATAATTTTCCATCGACACAGTTTTCTACTGTAATGTGATTATACAGTGGTGTTTGTGGAATGACAGAATCCCTGAAATGGTAAAGCAAAGGATGTCTCTCACTTTGGACTCATACAAAATGTAACAGGATCTAGTTGTGCATCTGCTGGTTTTATGTAAGTTCTTCTGAACATTTTAGAAGTTAATAGTGATTAAGTTACATTGAAAAAAAATGTTGAAGATTAGTTTTCCTGATAAGTAGCTAAATTTATTCTCCATTAATCAAATGTTGCAAACCATCTAAATGTTCACTAAAGTGAAGGTAGTCTTGCTCTCATTTCTTTAGTTTTCAGAAAGAGAGGCAGTGAATGTGTTTTTTACAATTTCCACCCTCTGCATGAGACTCCTTCAGCCTGATTCTCATGACTATCTAGCAAAAGCAAGAGTTTGAGGCACTGTTCAAAGAGTGGGTATGGGACAGGATATGGGATATCCTGCCTAACACTTCTCTCTTGAAAACATGCTGTCGTAGTATGTGATCTGTGCTGTTAAGTGGCATTGTGCAATTATCCTAAAAGCCTAGCCGCACTAGTTACCTCACCATCCTCTGTGACACTGCCCTGGTGGGTTTTTTAATATGTTGTGTGAAAGTGATGATACATGAATCTTGTACTTAATAAAGTTGTTTTTTTTCTCCACAAGATGAGGCTATATTGAATGTAATTGTACTGTGTGGGGTTAACTTTCTGTAGCCTGTTACCTTTGACTTCAACAACTTGAAATAAAAAATGAATCTCCACAACTCCAATGAAACTCACTTCTGATAATATTGGCCCATTGACTTCAATGAAACACTATAAAAAATTATTCTCAATTCACTTTAATAGTAATTTTTAACAGCATCAGGCCACTGATTCCACTATCATACTTTCAAGACTGAATGTTCAAACACCTCATAAAGACAAAAGCAAACCTTAATATACTTCAGTGAAAACTTGTCTCTTGTTGTAGTTTGTTGACTTCCTGATAAACACTACTGAATATTACCTCATAGGAAAGAAAGAAGCATCTTCCAGACTTTTTTCTAGTACTGTTATATAAAGTTTTTTGGGGGGAGTGTAGGGAAAAGACGAAAAACCCAGAATGGCATTTTAAAACCAAATGGGTTAGCATTCCTCCTTAACCTTCATGAAAGCCATATGAAAGGTCCAATACAATAGAAGTATGTATTTTAAGAATTTTTTTTTTTATGATGATGGTTTGTTTTGTGTGGAGTTGTTTTTGGTTTTGCTTTTATTTCATTTTGCATTTTTGTTTGGGGTTTTTTGTGGATTTTTTTGGTTGGTTGGTTGGTTGGTTTGTTCTGTTTGGTTTATTTTTTTAGGAAACTGCAGAATCCTTCCATGAAATTAAACTGGCAATGGAGATAATTGAGGGATGAGGAGTATGTTTGCTTTTGCTTCCTTGCTTGAAACAGACTACATCTCAATTACTTTAATTCATGACTGAATGAGGTATATTGAAGATCTAACCACTATGCCATACCAGAATGGTCTTCTTATTCTTGTTTTTTCAGAAGGAAAGTACTACTGAACCTTTTTTTCCCACCCATGTAGATCTGAGGTTTGTTCTCTGCTCAAGACATACATATGCCTTCTGATATTTATGTATTACAATTTGCTTTGTTTAAGCTCTTCAGAGTTTGTCATTCATTTGGATTTTTTTGTTCTAACCCCTGATTTAACTTGAAATCTATCCCTCTACATGCAAGACAATTTTGCCATTTTCCTTCAGAAGCCAGACAATTTATAGATGAGCTCAGACCAAGTAAATCAGGCAAGATATATTTATAGGTATAATATACCATATATATTAATATATATTTTTAATCAACATCATACTGTCACTGTGAGGAAATAATTAGCTGTTAGGAAGGCACACACTGCTGCTGTCCAAAGCAGGCACTGTTGCTGCTATCCAGGCTAGGACACCAGAACAGCCAGCGGTCAGTCAGCCACTGCATACGGCTTGTGTCCATTAGTGATGAAGTGAGTCTTCTTTGTCTCCCTGCATTAATTCGCTTGAATGACTGTGTAACTCCAATCATCTTTAGAATGAGCAATTTCTCCACAAGAGAACATTTACAGTAATTCTGAACAAAGAAATAGAGATTCAAACACACATTAACTCCAGCACTTGGTGGTGAGAAAAGGCATCAACCCATCTTTGGCTCCCCAGTTCCTCTTCTCACAGCATGAAGCCTCAGGAAATCCTCAGTTTTACTCTCCAAACAAGGACTGTATCTTGGACAATGGTCCCCATTTTGGGTTGACTAGACTTCTGAATACTTGTGCATGAAAACCAGTGGTCTAACATTTCAAGTTAACAGGCGAGTCAAATTCTAGTGCCTATATATGATAGTGAGGATTCAGCCCTGGAATTCTTTTGAAAGGTTAGTATTAATTTATCACCTTGCAGCATCATAACTGAACCTAATAAAAAAGCACTAGGCATCGATTGCAAAATGATGTTATTTTTTAAATTATGGAATAATGCATGCATGATAAAATGAACAATATCAAAATAAAGTTCCCACTTTAAGAAATATTGTTTGGTACCTGTAAAGGTACATTCAAGTTAGCATGTACATAGCCGGTATATAGCATGTTTGTTTTTTCTTCTCTTTTTTCTTTCCTAAATGCTTGTTTTCCTTGAAAGCCATTTTAATGGATATTCTTTCCGTTTTTAAAGATCCTTCTAACTAACAGTGAAGACAGCAGATATTTTAAACTATACATCAAATAAATTAACTCCAGACATGTGTGATCCACAAACCAAACAGCATCATATGAATGCATGTACACAGTCTGCTACTGATACCAGGATTTACAAGTAAAAGGAAGACAGAATGATTGGCAATGTCAAGCATCATCTCTTATAACAATGGTTTGAAGAGTTTAGAGTCTCTCAAAAGTCAAATTATTTTGCATTATTCCCACTCAGATTCTTCTTCACCTAAAAAAAAAATGTAAAAGAGCAATGTTAGTGGAAGTAGCAAGGATTCATAAGAATATTCTGAAAGCTAAGAATACTATTGCTATTTAAACTGAATAATTCTTCCTCTTATCTTCAGATATGCGAACTTTGAAATATTATTAATGCATACCATAAAAAGTGTAAGGTGTACAATGAGTTCAGGAAAAATCTTAACCTTGGGGTTTTTTTCTACTTCAGGTGTTTGATTTATCAGCTTTAGTCATTTTATTAATTCAATATTCTTTTGCATAGAATATCTTCTTTATTATGCAGATTTTCACACTTGGTATTTATTTATAAGCTGAAAACAGTTGACTAAAACTGATTAAAATCAAAAGTTCAGTCTTAGAAAGAGTAATGGATTAGAGCATATTCTAGATAAAACTATTCACTGTGCTTGGTTGGCATATAGTGAAGGACAGGACATACAGACAAGCAGTTATTGAGAGCACAGAAAACAGCATGGACTGTTAGTAACATTCTTCAACACAAATTGTAACTTTTTAATGAATTAGTGATTGCATTTGAATCTTAGAAGAATTACTGCTATATGACCAAAATACTTCTACCTGTATAATAGTTTTTATCTCCATATGGTTTAATTACTTTTGGAAAAAATATTGATTTAGGTCAGTTAAAGGAAGAGATAAATAGTGAACATTACATGTTGCAACTATAAATAAACTCTGACATTGTGCAGATGTTGTTGCTGTTGTTATAATACCTGCTTGTATGGACTCTGATATTTCTTCTTGTTCCAGACTAAAAAGGCCAAATCTATATTAAATTAAATACTCTTGAAAATCTGTAGGAGGTTTTTTGCTGTAATAAAGGACACATTTCAAAAGAAATTATAGTTTTCTGGAGGAGTTCCTGTTGCTTTTCCTTCTGTGTCATGTATGGAGAAGAAATAGGCCATACCATGAACAAGTAATAATTTTCACCAACCTGTCCCATCTAGGTACTAATAAAATGCAGTCATTGCTGGTTGTCAAGTTATTAAAGACAAATAAGGATCCATATTGGGGCAAAAATAAAAAAGGTACAATAAAGCCTCTTTAATGGATTTTGAACTAAGAGAAATTGTAATTTACTTCCAATAGACATCTGTATATACCCATATTATAGATACTCTATAGCCAAATATATGTTGCCTCAAATGTGTAATGAATAGTGCCTAATTCCGTAACACCTAAAACATATATTCATGACCAGAAAATCACATTACCTGTTTCCTTCAGAGAATCCAGAAGTTCTCCATCCAATATGCTGCCAAGACCTAATTTTGTTTGAGTCTCAAGTCACAAAGATGCTTTCTATGTTGTCCACTCATTAATATAAAAATGAGATCATATGACACACTGGTAGTGAAATTCAAGAATATTAGATAGCCTTCCTAAGTAATTTCAAACAAATGAACTATTCAACTTTATTTAGATACAAACTACAGTCCAGACCACTTTCTGATAGTGAAAATACACTTTGAGGTGGTGAGAATACTTACAACCAAAGAAGAAAAGAAAAAACGAAATCAGCACTTTCCAAATTTGGTACAATTTATGGCCAGTCTGTGGGCTACCCTATCTGTGAAAACAAAAATTAAAATAAAGGTCTAGCAGTGAGCTAAGATCTCCAATTGTTTTCCAGTTTTGTAAAAATTAAAGTCCCCCAGCAAGGAATTCTGAAGTGTTAAATGTAAGGACCCTTCTTGAGTGCTGCATGTATCATTGGTAGTTATTTTCAATAGTTACTGTAGTATGAATACAAACAACAGAAATGCAAGTGATATGGATGGAGGTCTATCTTTGAAGTGAATAAAGCCTCCTCTTTAAGGTTTGTGATAGGCCGTATAAAAATACTAGGAAGGTTTGGTTGGTTTTTAACCCAAGAGAAATTTGAAATTGAAAGAGTAAAATTTGATACGTGTTTAAATTTTGAAGACCACCTGTGAGTATGCTTGATGCTTGAATTCCTTAATTAAGGAAAAAAGGAATGAAAAAATTTGGACAATCATCTTCACAGGGAGAACTGAAACTGCAGAATAATAAATAGTTACAAAGAAGAATGGTACTCTGTTAGAGATTCCTATGCCTGGAAAGATGCATTTTCAGACAGGGTAGCCTGCATTCAAGTTCTTGACACATATGTATATCCTTATAAGTTTTGATTATTTTTGGAAAAACACTAAGACCAAAGATCAAAGTATTTATTTCTGATCCTTATGTATGCTTAAAGTTTCAGAAACTGTTAGCAGAGCCACAGATGTACGTGGCTGCCCACCTGGGAGCGCTACACAGGAACACAATGCACTGCCTTCAATGAGTGGAAAAATAATGCTGTTATAAAAGAGAACCCCACCACACCAGCTATGGAGAAGCGTGTCTTTAAGGGCCTAGCACAGCTTTAAACTGCACTGGATGCAATTTGGACAGTAGGAGATAAGACACAGGCATGGGGATATCCTTGTTCAATGTTCATTGTTGCATGACTCAGCAGAGCACTAACAGTTGCCACCAAAGAAGAAAGGCTGCGTTGGACTGTACCAGGCTTCTCTGAAAAGCTCTGAGTGAAAGCTCAATGCTTTTTTTGCTGTATGTATAATTAAGGTGGATTCATTCATCAGAAAATAATTAGGAGAAAGAGAGCATGTTTGGTTTCCATTCCTTCTGAATTAGAAGTGACTGACCACTTAGTAAGGGAAAGAATGAGAATCCTCCTCTAAGAGCAGTCATAAACCTTGAGCCGTCTTTTGATCCTGCCTTTCCAGGACACACCAATAGGTGCTTCTGCAAATTATTTTGTTTAGGAGCACTGACAGAGGCTACAAATAAATGTAAATAAATAAATGAAAAGGAAAAGTGTATTGACTAGCCCTGTGTCTTTTAAAGTTTCACTTATCTTATGGATGAACAGGACCAAAAATCTGAATGTGGTGAGAACACAGGATAATATGATGACATTTCTTAGAAACCCTGGGGATAAAAAACACCTACATGATTTGGTTTTCCACTTTTTCAAACAAGTCTTCTTATCAGGCTGTGTGGCATGAATCAGGTTTTTGGGGAGGTGGAAGCAGAAAAATTTAGTTGTGGTCTCCATGGCCCTAATTTGATGTCAGTGAAGTAGAAGATTACTCTACTTTGGAGGTGTAAGACTGATCTTGAAGACAAGGGAAATGGATATACAGGTGCTAAAACTGCCTGGAGGAATATCACAGGTCTGCAGAAGAAGGTAGAGTCGGAAAAAATGAGCTGGCTGCCTCTCGATTTTCTCGAGGTGCTAGAAAATTTGTGGGTGATCAACACTGCAGAAAACCTCTGGTGCTAAGGGATAACTCCTTCACTAAAATTTAGGGCCAGAGCAAAGTATACAACACAAAAGAAATTGACTTTAATACTGATGCTTCAGCCTTGGAAGATGACCTGTCCTTTGTCATTGTATGGTGGGCCAGAGGTGCTCCTTTGCTTTTGCAGAGACAGTAAATTAGGCCAACTGATGATAGGGAAGGCATGATACTCCTTCCTGAGGCAGCTTCAGTGGTCAAAGCACAGCCTAGGTACATACTTTTGGGTATGTGAGCAATGGATCAGTCTTTCTCCACTGTGGACTCCCCGTGCTCACAAGGCTCTCAGCTGCCAGTACCAATGAATGAGATCCTAAGATTAGCCCCAAACCTTGGCTGCATTTTCCCAAAGGCAGCGCAGTGTGCTAATCGCTGAGCCATCGGGATAGCCCTGTAGGGCATCCTTCTAATAGTTTTTCTAGTTCTTCCACTGATGTCCTTATACATCTTTTATGATTTCGATAGTGATGCTATGTTCCCCAGGCACTTTCCTTCTATCTTACTCTCTGCTTGCTTTTGTTTTTTCGATACGGGGGAAAGGGGCTGCCTTAAACTTGCCCGTCATTCCTAGCACAACCCTTCAGAAAAGACATTTTTCTTATCCATTCTTCCACCCATGGGTGCCTGTCAAGGAATGGTGAAGATGGGAAATATTTGAGTACTTTTGTTTAAGTTGTGATGGTCTTTTTCCTGACTTCATGTTCTATTTAGAGCTTTTTCTTCTAAACAGATGAATAGCCAGTTCTTTTGGATTTAAAATTAAACTCCGAATATTTTCTTTAAACTGCATTCACTGCTTTTACAAAGGAATGAAAACAAAATGCAGCACGTGACATCATTTGAAAGAGAAAATCATGTTATCTTATACAGTTCTAGAAATAAACTGTATTTTTTTAACTGTGGCTCTTCCCTAATGTGCACTGCTGATAAATAGTAAAAAGGAATTTTTTCCTAACTATATATTTCTCTCACATTATACATATATAAGTTCCTCTGGGAGTAACTTGAGCAATATAACGTGAGATAGGAGGTAGCTGATATATGTGAGGTATTAATATGAAAAATATTTTCACTGCTTGTATGTCACAAAGTGCTTGGAATATTTCAGACAACAGAAGTATAGGTCAGTTAAAGAATTTCCTTATCCCTGTTCTGCCCATAATTTTTTTTTCTTGCGGGCCCATTTTCTCTTGTTTTCTTCTCATCTGTTATTTCCATTTTCCTTCTCATCTTTCATTCACTATTATACAGGGCACCTTTTGAGGAGCTTCTTCTGCTTCCCACTGACGATACATACTGGCAGCAGCAACAGAAGCATCAGTCAGTGAACACTTGTAGAGATGGTGAGTTGTAAAATAATAAATCGAATATTTAATACTTAGACAGAAGATGTGGACTTTATCTACACTTAATGGGTGGGGAGGCTGATTACTCATTCATAGCTACACCACTTGTGAATGATGAGGTCACCCCTATCTCAGGAAGATAAATGCCATATCCTGTTATGACATATTCCTTTTATATAAAATTAGTTCAATTTTCTCACTAGTGAGGAATCAGTATAACTAAAAAAAAAAAAACACCTCTTCAAGATAAAGGCATTTTTCTACTGTAATTCATTATATGTCCTATTTTCATTTTATTTCTGTTCTGTTTTGTTCTATTTTATCCTGTTCTATGTATACTATTTTACTCTCTACCTAAATGATATCTGACTAAAGTGAAGCAAAAATTAGATGATACAATGAAGCTTTGTAGCATTCTCTCTCATACCTGTCACAGGCTCCTTCCAACAGCAGATAATGAAAATTCAAAGTCAAACCATTTAACTTTAAGTAAATGGAAATGAATTTCCAGAGAAGAGATATTTTTTCACCTGTGAAAGAAAGGAACAGTAGTACACTGACAATGTGAATAAAGATATATAATTGTGATACAGAGGTATATGAAAAGCATAAATATTAAATGTTATTGTATTACATATTTTCATGTGTTTTTAATTTTTATCTTTGCTATGTTTTTGCCTGAGAGGAAGGTCTACTGCACATAGTTAGAAACAGCAGTACTCTATTGGAATATTTCTTTGCTTAATCAATACTAAAGCAACTTGCAGCATATCTTGCAATAGTATATGGTATTGAGACAAAAACTATGTCACTCAGACACCAGAAGCTGTCAATAATTTGACCAAAATGAGAAATAAAGTAAATTAAAAATATTGGGGTTTATTCTCATCTCATTTATGCTGGCATACTGCAGCAAATTAAGTTAAATCCATCATGGTATGTTGCAGCACTGGTGAAATATGTGGCAAATTGGGTCCACACTATTTAATATGGCACAGAGTATAAACGTGATGGTGGATATTTTCATTGGTGAATAAAATAAGTCTCAGAAATTCCTACTGGATTTTACCGTTGTGATTAATTTGGGGAAAAAAAA
>VWZW01001525.1:5647-24287 GCA_013397115.1 Edolisoma coerulescens
GTGGAGGTGGCATCGGGGAGGTGGCATCGGGGAGGTGGTATCAGGGCGGTGGCATCAGGGAGGTGGCATCAGGGTGGTGGCATCAGGGAGGTGGCATCAGTGAGGTGGCATCAGAGTGCTGGCATCAGGGAGGTGGCATCAGGGAGGTGGCACCAGGAGCCACCCAGAGCTGCCGGTGGCCAGGGCTGATTTCCAGGTGGGATCCAACTTCAGCCCCGGGGCTTCCCCAGCATTCCCAGGATTGTTCTCCCAACATTCCCAGGATCGTTCTCCTAATTTTTCCAGGATCCTTTGCCCAATGTTTTCCCAATGTTTCCAGGATGGTTTCCAGGATCATTTTCCCAAAATTTCCAGGATCCTTTGCCCAACATTCCCAGGATCCTTTGCCCAAATTTCCAAGATCATTTTCCCAGCATTTCCAGGATCATTCCCCAACATTTCCAGGAGTGTTCTCCCAGTGTTTCCAGGATCTTTTCCCAAATTTTCCAGGATCCTTTGCCCAACATTTCCAGGATTTTCTGCCCAATATTCTCAGGATTGTTCTCCCAGTGTTTCCAGGATGATTTTCCCGACATTTCCAGGATAGTTTTCCCAACATTCCCAGGATTGTTCTCCCAACATTTCCAGGATCATTTCTCCCAACACTTCCAGGATCTTTCCCCCAACATTCCCAGGATCCTTTGCCCAAATTTCCAAGATCATTTTCCCAGCATTTCCAGGATCATTCCCCAACATTTCCAGGATCATTTCTCCCAACACTTCCAGGATCTTTCCCCCAACATTCCCAGGATCCTTTGCCCAGAATTTCTGGGATCATTTGCCCAACACTTCCAGGATTTTTTTCCCCACCTTTTCCAGGATCATTCTCCCAACATTCCCAGGCCTGCTCTCCATGGATACCTTTCCCTATCCCAGGTTGCTCCAAGCCCCCTCCAACCTGGCCTTGGACACTTCCAGGAATGGGATTTGACTCCAAACACCACCTGGAATTGTTCCTGGACAAATCCAAACCTCTGGATCCCACCTGGAAATTCCCATGGAGGGAATTCCCACAATTTATTTCATTCCCTAAATCCAGCAGCAGGAAAAAAAAATCCCAGGAATTCCTGGGAATTCCTGTGGCTGAGGGCAAAGAGGGAAAACTTCCCTATGGATGTGGAGATTCTGAAGTGATGAAATTTGGGATAAATGGGGACATTTCGGATTGGGAGGGAAGATCCCACCTGGAAAACAGCAGCAGGAATTAATCAAGGATTTTGGGATGAGGCTGGCTGGACACACCTGGAATGTTAAGGAGGGATTAAAGCCCTCCAAGAATCCTCTTGGAAGCTCCGGTTGTGCATCCAGGAGACTGGAAAATGGGAATGGGAAATTCAGGAGGAATTCAGCCATGAAATTCCTCAGGAAAAAAAAAACCCTGGAGCAAACAAAGCCTGGATGGAAGAGATGCAGGATCAGAGGAAATTGTCATGGATCGGCAGGAAAAGGAGCTGCTCCTGAGAATTCCGGCCTTGGATCGGCTCTTCCCGAGATCCAGGGGATGATTCCCTGCTCCAAAACCTCCATTCCCAAAGCAGAAATATCCAGGATGCCCTGGGAGCCGAGCAGCCCCATCCCTTCCTTCAGGAAAGTCGGGATGGATTCAAGATCCTTCCAAAATTCCCAAAGCCATGGAGGGGCTGCAGGGGCTCTAAAAACTGGGAATGGAGCTCAGATGGATGGGGATGAGTTTAAGGAATGAAATCTCCGGAGGGATCATCCCAGCACGAGGAGTCGGATCAGGAAACTCGTGGGGTTGGAGTGGGATCGGGAAAAGCGCAGAGGCTCCGGCACGTGGGGAATGAGTCATGGTCACAGCCGGGAGAGAGAGGGAGGAGGGATCCAAGGAAAACCTGAAAAAGGCATGGAAAAGTTCTGCTGGCCCAGCCCTGCTGCTCCCGGGAACAGCTGAGGGATTCCCTGGAATTCTGGGAGCTGATCTGGAGAGTCCTGGAGGAGCTGGAGTGGGGCTACAGAAGGGAGCGGAGCTGGGAAGGGGCTGGAAAACTCCGGAGGGAGCTGGGAAGGGGCTGGAAAACTTCTGAGGGAGCTGGGAAGGGGCTGGAAAACTCTGGAGGAAGCTGGGAAGGGGCTGGAAGACTCCTGGGGGAGCTGGGAAGGGGCTGGAAAACTGCAGAGGGAGCAGGGAAGGGGCTGGAAAACTCTGGAGGAAGCTGGGAAAGGCTGGAAAAGTCCAAAGGGAGCTGGAAAGCTGGAGGAAGCTGGGAAGGGGCTGGAAAACTCCTGGGGGAGCTGGGAAGGGGCTGGAAAAATCCACAGGGAGTTGGGAAAGGGCTGGAAAACTGCAGAGGGAGCTGGGAAGGGGCTGGAAAACTCTGGAGGGAGCTGTTTTTGCAAAACAATCCCAATTTTCCTGGGAGTTTCCACCCTCGGAATAAAAAATTGGGACAACACTGAATATTCCTGATATTCCCTCTAAAACCTGCCCCAGAATCCATTTTTCTCTGGGATTTTTCCAGGAAAATGTCAGAGGACTTCGGATATTTATGGATGTCCCTTGCCATGGAGCGAAGGTGTTTTGTTGGGAAATAAAACTTCCAAGGTTTTTCCCTGACTTGAACTGTTCTGAACCCTCAGGTTGCAAACCTGGGAATTTCTCCTGGGAATTCCACAATTCCTTGATCATTCTATCCCTGGAAAAACACAGGAGGACCTGGAAATAATGGAGCAAAACTCTCTTTCCCAGGGATATTTTTCCCTGTAAAAGGTTGGGAATGATGGCGCCAGCTCCAGGAATCCTTGGGAAGTTTGGGCAAGGAGTTGGGCAGAGCCGCTCCAGGTAATTTTGGGAATATTTCCAAGACTTTATGGATATTTTTGACCTCCCAAAGCCTCCGTATCCCACTCTGGATCTGCCTCCAGCACATCCCGAATTCCCGAGTTATTCCCTCTGTGTCCACCTGCTTTTGTGTGGAAATTCCAGGGAATTTCCTTCCTCCCAGTGCCAGGGAACAGGTGGAGGTTCCCCATTTCTGCTGTTCCCTATTTTTAATAGTCTTCCCAGATGCTCCTATCACTCTCCCAAATCCATTGGCAAAGTTCAGGCTCCTTTCCCTCATTCCTGATCCCATCCCGAAACTTTCCCCTTCCCTGATCCCATTCCAAACCTTTCCCTCATTCCTGATCCTATCCCAAACCTTTCCCCTTCCATGACCCCATTCCAAACCTCTCCCTCATTCCTGATCCCATCCCAAACCTTTTCCTCATTCCTGATCCCATTCCGAACCTTTCCCTTCTCTGATCCCATCCCAAACCTTTCCCTCATTCNCCTGATCCCATTCCAAACCTTTCCTTCATCCCTGATCCCATCCCAAACCTTTCCCCTTCCCTGTCCTTTCCATGGGCAATTCCCAGCCTGGAGCACCCTTAGGTGCTGGCACCGACTTTCCCCAAGCGGACAAACCTCCCCTCACCCAACACCAACCATCCCCAACCTTCCCTCTTCCCGCATCCCACAAGACCCATTCCCAATCCATGGCATCCCATTCCCACCTCCATCCTGTTCCCACCTCCATCCCATCCCCACATCCATCCCATTCCCACCTCCATCCCATCCCATCCCATCCCATCCCATCCCATCCCGTTCCATACCTGACTTTTCCGCGGCTGCTCCGGCGGAGCGAGGGCACCTCGGCCTCCCTCTCCTCCTGCACGCGCTGCAGCGAGGGCGAGCGGCTGTGGGCACTACGGGCGCTGCCTGAGCTGGCCAAGCTCCCGTCTCCGGCCACGATTCCGGCGGCCGCTTCCTGCATCTGCACCAGGAGCTGTGGCGGGAGGCTCCGGAGGGACGGCACCGGGGAATAGGAAGCGCGGCTCTCAGCTTTCAGGTTGTTGTCGCTGGCCGAGCGTTGGAGGATGCGAGGGGACGCCAGGCCGCCGGAGCCCAGCAGGCGGCGGCGCTTGGTGTAGCTGGGAGTTTCTCGGAAAGGCACTGGGAAAAAGATGGGAAGATGGGATTAGGCGGTGGGAGAGCAGAAGGTGGTAAAGAAGGAGGGTTGGGAATGGGGGTGGGGTTGGGTTGGGAAGAAGCGGATGATCGAGGAGAGCTGGATTCTGCACTGGGAAGAGGATGGAGGAGAAGGAGGATTGGGAATGGGGGTGGAGTTGTGTTGGGAAGAAGGGGATGGCCAAGGAGAGGTGGATTCCACACTGGGAAGAAAGTGGAGGAGAAGGTTGGGAATGGGTGGGGGATTGGGTTGGGAAGAAGGGGATAGTCAAGGAGAAGAGGATTCAGCTCCATCTGCTTGGCTGGAAGATGGTGGAGGAAAAGGTTGGGAATGGGTGTGGAGTTGGGTTGGGAAGATGCGAATGGCCTCCATCTGCTTCCAGCTCCTCATCCTGCACCACACTTGGAAAAAGATGGGAATAGGGATTAGGTGATGGCAGCATGGACGTGTTAAAGCCAGGAGAGGATGGAGGAGAAGGAGGGGTGGGAATGGGTGTGGAGTTGGGCTGGGAAGAAGGGAATGGCCAAGGAGAGGTGGATTCCACACTGGGAAGAAACTGGAGAAGGTTGGGAATGACTGTGGGGTTGGGTTGGGAAGAAGGGAATGGCCAAGGAGAGGTGGATTCCACACTGGGAAGAAATTGGAGGAATAGGTTGGGAATGGAAGAAGGGAATGGTCTCCATCTGCTCCCAGCTCCTCTCCCAGCACTGGGAGTCCACCCTGGGACAGGCGATCCAACCATGGATCACCAATGGGAAGGGTTTGGAGGTGGCACCTCAAGAAGCTCTGATGGACCAACCCAGGACCAGCAGAATTCCCAACAATCCATGTCCAGCTGGATCAGACCCAGACAATTCCACAGATCCTGGCTGCTCCTCTGTTTCCAAGTCCCTATCACACAGCTCCAGGAATGTGCCAAGGGAAAGATGGGAAAATCCAACATTTGGAATAAATCACCAACAACTCCCTGCCCTGACTTCCCGCCCAATCCTTGGGAATGCCAGAAAAAAGTGACCTCTGGAATCTGCTGGAAGTGCAAACTCCAGAGGAGTGGAATTCCTATCCCGGAGGGATTTCAAGTGGAATTTGGGGTCATGGATCAGTGGCAGCCTTGGAAGTGCTGGAAATGGTTGGACTCCATGGGCTCCAAGGACTTTTCCAGCCTAAACAATTCCATGATCCACGAAACGGATCCGGATGTTCCGGAAGGGGAAGAGCTTCTGCCATGGGGTCCCTGCATTCCAAACTTCCAGGAAAACCTGATTTTCCAATGTTTTGCTTGATGAGCCCATTCCCATCCCGAAATTTAACATCCCTAAAATTTGAGCACCAAAATCCAGCCGGAAATCTGGAATCGGCTGCATCCAACCCATTCCTGGTGCCAACACCTCAGGAAAAACATGGATTGCTCCTGCTCCAAGCCGGAACAGGGAACAGGGAATTCTGACCCCTCTGGATTCTGGATATTCCCAAATATTCCCTTCCAAGGCCACCGCTCCCATGGCACCTTCCACAGGTGAATCCTGGGGATGCTCCACGGCCACCATGAGAAGGAGAATCCCAGGATCGGGAAGGAGAGTCCCAGGACTGGGAAGGAGCAGCCCAGGCTGAGTGAGGCCGTGCTCAGAATATTTTGCTGAGGAATATTTGAGGTTCAAAGTCCGAGGATTTCAGGCTCCTGGAACTCTTCCCGTTGCCGTGGCAACGCCAGGCGTTCGTTCTCCGATGAGTTCCAACCTCGGGGGTGGGAATTTCTCCTGGCAGAGGCGATTCCCGGATCCTGTCACCACCACTGGCCCTCAGCGCCCACATCCGGGCATTCCCAATGGAAAAACCAGATCAAAATTATGGAGTTTTGGAGCAATAAGAGTTGGAAAAGTCCTCCTAGACCATCAATCCCAACCTCTGCAAAGTCACCGCAGATCCATGTACCCAAGTGCCACCAGCAAGGAGGGATGTCCCACCAAGCCCATCCCAGTGGGAAAAACAGACCAAAACCATGGAATTTCAGAGTTGTTTGGATTGGAAAAGCCCTCCCAGACCATCAATCCCAACCACCACAAAGGCCACCATTGATCCATGTCCCCAAGGGCCACCAGCAAGGAGGGATGTCCCACCAAGGGCATCCCAGTGGACCAAAACTGGACCAAAACTATGGAATTTTGGAGCCATAGAGGTTGGAAAAGCCCTCCAAAACCATCAAATCCAACCACTGCCAGGCCACCACAGATCCATGTGATCAGTGAGATGAAGAACCACAACTCCAGGAGCCAGAACCAGGACATTTCCAAACTGCTTCCAAATGTCCATGTCTAGGGAAGAATTCCTGATCCCATGCTCTGGAATCTGCAGTTCCCAGTGGGAAAGGACGGGAAAGGAGAGAAGATGATGATGATGATAATGATGATGATGATGAAGAACCACCAAGTCCAAACTCCAGGAGCTGGAGCCAGGACATTCCCAGACCCCTCCTAGATTTGCAATTCTTTGGAAGTTTTCCTCTTCCCATCCCCTGGAATCCACAGCTCCCAGTGGGAAAAGGAGGGAAGGGAGGGAAGATGATGATGACAATGAAGATGATGATGGTGATGATGATGATGATGATGAACCACCAAGTCCAAACTCCAGGAGCCAGAATCAGGACATTCCCAGACCACTTCCAAACGTCCATTTCTATGGAATATTTCCTGATCCCACCCTCAGGAATCCACAGTTCCCAGTGGGAAAAGAAGGGATAATGATGATGAAGAACCACCAAGTCTGAACTCCAGGAGCTGGAATCAGAACATTCCCAGACTCCTGCCAGATTCCCAGTTCCTTGGAATATTTCCTCATCCCATCCTCTGGAATCCACTCTTCTCAGTGGGAAAAGGAAGGGATGGAGAGATGATGATGATGATGATGATGATGATGATGATGATGATGATGATGATGATGATGATGAAGAACCACCGAGTCCGAATTCCAGGACCCAGAACCAGGACATTCCCAGACCAATGATGAAGAACCACCGAGTCCGAATTCCAGGACCCAGAACCAGGACATTCCCAGACCAATTCTATGGAATATTTCCTCATCCCAGGCCCCCAAATCCACAATTCCTGGTTGGAAAATCTGGGAAGGCAGAGCAACAAAGGAACAAAACTTGGAGCAATTCCCACAAGGAGCCTCGGATATTCCTTCCCACACCTTTTCCCAGACTTTATTCCAAGTCTGTTTACCGAGTTTCTCCCAGCAAAACGAATGCCTTCCGTTGCCATGACAGCGCCGCTCAGAGCAGCCCGATCCCTGTTTTCCGAAGGGAAACACCGATCCCTGTTTTCCAAAGGGAAACACCGGGGTCTGGATGCTCCGTGAGGAGAGCGGGACACAACTAAAGCTTCCCGAGGAATTCCCAGCCTGGAGATGCTCCAGAGGCTCCCGAAAATTCCTCACAGCCAGCAATCAGTGCTCCAAGGTTTGTTTGGATTCGCTGCTTCCATGATAAATATTCATGGAAAAGCACGAGGAGAGCAAATGTCTGCTCGCTTCCAGGCCACGATTCCAATTTAATCACGGCAAATTCCAAGGGGAAGCGGGGAAGGAATGTGGAACGGCCCGAATGGAAAAGGGGGAAAAAAGCGTTTCCCGAAGTGGAAAATTCCCACGGCAAATTCCCACTTCCCGAAGCGGAGAGGGCACCTGGAACGGCCCAAAGTGGGAAAGGGAAAAAGCATTTCTCTTACTGGGGAGTTCCCATGGAATGTCCCAGGCTGGAGAATTCCCACAGCACTTCCCAGACTGGAGAATACCCATGGAATGTCTCAGACTGGAGAATTCCCACTGCACTTCCTAAACTGGAGAATTCACACAGCACTTCCCAGACTGGAGAATTCCCATGGAATGTCCCAGACCGGAGAATTCCCACAAAGCAATTCCCACACTGGAGAATTACCACGGCACTTCCCAACCTGGAAAATTCCCACGGAATATCCCAGGCTGGAGAATTCCCATGGCATTTCCCACACTGGAGAATTCCCATGGCACATCCCAACCTGAAGAATTCCCAGGGCATCTCCCAGACTGGAGAATTCCCACAGAACTTCCCAGACTGGAGAATTCCCAGGGCGTTTTCCAAAGCGGAGAATTCCCACAGCATTTCCCAGACTGGAGAATTCCCAGGGCATCTCCCAACCTGGAGAATTCCCATGGCACATCCCAAATTGGAGAATTCCCAGGGCATCTCCCAGACTGGAGAATTTGCATACCCTTTTCCAAAGTGGAGAATTCCCTCAGCACTTCCCAGACTGGAGAATTCCCAGGGCATGTTCCAGACTGGGAAATTCCCATGGCACTTCCCAAACTGGAGAATTCCCACAGATCTCCCCACACATGGAATCACCCATCTCCCGCGGGATCCCCTTGGAACGAGCTCTCCTTGCTCCCAGAGGAGATGATCCATGAATTCGCCCAAAGAATTCTGGAACCGGGAACATCTCCCAACCCTCCCGGAGCAGTGGGAGACAAGGCCCTGCTCCAGCCCCTGGAATTAGGACGTGCCGAAAGTGGGAATGTGGTGACAATTCCTTGGGATCCAACTTCCCAAATCCAAGGAAGCTCTACCTGCGGATCCGTCTGCCCCAGGAATAAGGAAGGAAAACCTTGGAAAAGCCAAATTCCTGGGATCTAGGAACGTTTCCTACTGAATCCCGGGATTCCCTACCCCTGCTCTGATGCTGGTGGTTGGGATGGAATAAGGAGTGCTCAGATTTTGGGATGGGAATCTGTGGATGGAGGATCCAGAGGAATTCTGGAACAATTCCCAGATTATTTCCACCTGGAGAAGTTCCAGTTCTCCGCCTCTGGATTTGCTCCACATTCCACAGATTCCCAGAGAAGCTCTGGCTGCCCCTGGATCCAGGGAAGTGTCCAAGGAACTTGGATGGGGCTTGGAGCACCCTGGGACAGTGGGAGGTGATCCTGCCCTTGGAATGGGTGGGAATGGGTGGGATTCTTCCCACTGAAATCATTCCAGGATTCTGGAGCCTGGCTGGGAGAGCTGGGAATGTTCCCCTGGAGAAGGGAAGGATCCAGGGAGAGCTTCCAGCACATTCCAGGGGCTCCAGGAGAGCTGGAGAGGGACTTGGGATAAGGGCTGGAGGGACAGGACACAGGGAATGGCTTCCCACTGGGAAAGGGGAGATTGGGGTGGGATCTTGGGAAGGAATTCCTGGCTGGGCTGGAATTCTCAGAGAAGCTGTGGCTGCCCCTGGATCCCTGGAAGTGTCCAAGGAAAGGTTGGAGCACCCTGGGATCCGCTGGAATTAAACCTCAGGAATGGTTCCAGAACCAGTTCAGAACCAGGGAGGCCTCTGCCCTCTGGAAAAGCCACGGGATGAGAAAAAGATCCTGAATTTCCAACAGAATCCTGGATAATCCTCCCAAAAAATTCCTGCAGGGATCATTTTTTCCCTCAGCTCAAGAGAAGGAGAAGAAAAATTCCAGGAAGTTGGAAACGGATGAATCATTTTTCTTTTTAGGGATCTACGCTGCATTCCCTGACTCCCAAACCAGCAGGAATTCCAGCCTCATTC
Organism: Edolisoma coerulescens; assembly: GCA_013397115.1. Classification (NCBI taxonomy): domain Eukaryota; kingdom Metazoa; phylum Chordata; class Aves; order Passeriformes; family Campephagidae; genus Edolisoma; species Edolisoma coerulescens. The sequence goes on from VWZW01001525.1 coordinate 15,228, forward strand.
CCGATGGGATGAAGAGAGCGCTTGTGTGGAAAAGGAGGAAATTTTGGCTGCTGGAATTCCAAAAATTAAGGGATTTGGGTCCCCATTCCTGGGACAGGACACAGGGAATGGCTTCCCACTGGGAAAGAGGAGATCAGGGTGGGATTTTGGGAAGGAATTCCTGGCTGGGAGGGTTGGGGAGGGGCTGGGCTGGAATTCCCAGAGAAGCTGTGGCTGCCCCTGGACCCCTGGAAGTGTCCAAGGACACTTGGAGCAGCCTGGGATCGTGGAATGGGTTGGGATAGTTGGATTTAAGGATCCCTTCCAGCACAATCCCACAAATTTTGGGAGCGCAGGAAGCGGGAACAGGAGGCTCCGGCTCTGCTAAATGCTCCGGATCCCGACGGAAACATGGATGAGCCTGGAATCCTGCTGGGAATCTCCCAACCTCCTTCATCCCTCTGCAGATCCGGGATCACCAAATCCCACCTCAACCCAGCCCAGCTTCCCGCTGGGAATTCCACGGGAATATCCCTCCACGAGCATCATTCCAACCCCAAATCCCACCAAATTCCCGCTTTCAACATTCCTTAATTATCCCAATAAAATCCCGGAAAAAGGACACAGCCAGGAGCCCTTCCCTGCTCCGACACAATTCCTCAGCTCCTCCCAAACTTCCAAACCCAATTTCCAAACCCCGGGGAGCTCCCGACCACAGGCGGGACCATCTGGACCTGCTGCTGGGATTGGAATTAGTTTGGAATTCTTCCCTGACCTATTTTTTCTCCAGAGCCGGAGCTGATCCCTGGACATTCCATTGCTCCTGACAGCTTTCCATGCTCCTTTCCCTGCTTTTTTTTTTTTTCCCAAGGAAAATCACGGAGCCGCTCGGTCACAGGTGCGGATTCCAGCTGGGGGGGAATTTAGGACTTTTAGAGGTCATTTATTCCCAACCTCCTTTCCCGGAAAATTTTTCTCTTGGATTAATTCCATGACTTTGTAAAGGAATTTTCAGGCTCTTCCCAAAGTCCTTCCTGATTTTTCTACCCCACCCCAAAAATTCCCAGCGGCTGGTTCTGGATATTAGGAATAGGAAGCTGGGAAAAAAAATGGGATAAAGGATATTTGGGATGGAGCCAAGCACAATTCCCATTGCAAATTCCATAAGAACTGATCCCTGTTTTCGTTCGTTTCAGGGTTTTCATGGAATTCCAGGAATTTGGGTGGGAAAGGACCTTAAATCCCATCCACTCCCACTCCATCCATGGGCAGGGACACTTCCCGCTATCCCAGGTTGCTCCAACCTTTTCTTGGACACTTCCAGGGAATTCAGGAGCAGCCGCAGCTTCTCTGGGAATTCCGTGCCAGTCCCTCCCAGCCAAGAATTTTTCCTTAAATTCTTTTCCCAGCTGCTGATCCCATGACTCCATTCCTTTGCAGAGGGAAAAAAGCCGGGAATTCCCAGTGCTCCCTCCCTTGGCAGGTCTGGATCCATAAATTCCTCAGGAATAATCCAAGGAAACGCAACAAGTGTGGATATTATTCCCCATCTAAACCCACTTTTCCCTGGAATTTCTCCCATGGGGACATCGACACCGGGAAAGGATGGAAAGAGCACCCTGAGGGACCAAAATTCCCTAAATATTCCTTGAAAAAAGCAAATCTGACCAGAACAGCTCCTGCTTTTCTCCTTTTCGCAGAGGATTTTCCCTCCTTGCCCCAACCCTGGGATTTTGGGAATGAAGTGGCCTCAGGGATGCAAAAGAAGAGGAAAAAACAGGATTTTCCAGCAGAGCAATTCCAGGATAATTCCAGAACTTGGGAATGACAACCAGGCTGGAAAAACATCCTGAATCCCACCAATCCCATGGGAATCTGACACTTCCAAGATCCAAACTGGCCGCAGATTCCGTGGATGCAACACTGGGAAAAATCCATTAATTCCCCTCCCCCCCCACTCCCCAATCCAACCCTTGGGATCCACAGGAAAGGAGGAAAACTGGGAAAATCGGGAAAAATTCAACTCACCAACATCGGACTCTTTGTGGGTTTTGATGATTTCCGCCAGCTCGAAATTCCCTGCAATGATGGCCACCTGGAAAAAGAGCCGGAAAATCGGGATGAGCGGCTCTGAGCGGCTCCGGAGCTTCCCTATGGATGGCAACAGCTGCTTTCCATGGGGGAAAGCCAAGGATTCTTCTGCCTCGGCTCATCCGGGAATTCCAAGGGGCCGACGCCTTCCCTGCTCCGTCTGCTGATGGTTGGAGCGGCCCCAGCTTGGGAACGATCCCTGTCCTTGTCCCTCCGGGGGGGACATCCGGATTCCAGCCAGGAATTCATCTCCCAGATCCTGGAATGCTCCCAAGGTTTGGATCCTGGTTAAAATCCTGGAATTCTGAAGAGGTTTGGGATCGGCCGGTGCAGCTGCCAAGGCAGGGCCAGGTTTGTTCACTGAACCCAAGTGTGGCCCCAAGTGTCGCATCCATGGGGTTTGGCAATTTTTCCAGGGATTGGGAATGCCCTGGGCAGCCTGGTCCTGATGGAAGGGGACTTTCCCAGCAGCCAAGTCCCCAAATTCCCAAATACCCAAATCCCCAAATCCCTGAGACCCCACGTCCCCAAATCCCCAAATCTTCAGGTCCACAAGTCCCCAAATTCCCAGATCCCCAAGTCTCCAAATCTCCAAATCTCCAAATCCAAATGTCCCTGAGTTCCCAAGTCCTCAAGTCCACAAATCCCTAAATCCCCAAATCCTCAGATCCCCAAAGCCCCAAATCACCAAGTCCCAAAATCTCCAAATCCCCAAAGCTCCAAGTCCTCAAGTCCCTAAATTCCCAAATACCCAAATCCTGAAGTCCTCAAGTCCCCAAATCTCCAAATCCCCAAATCCCCCAAATCCTCAGATCCCCAAATTCCCAAATCCTCAAGTCCCCAAATCCCCAAAGCCTCAAATCCTGAAGTCCCCAAATCCTCAAGTCCCTAAATTCCAAAATCCTCAAGTCCCTAAATCCCCAAATTCCCAAATCTCCAAAGTCCCCAAATCCTCAAATCCCTGTCCCAAAATCTCCAAAGCTCCAAATCCTGAAGTCCCCAAATCCCTCAAGTCCCCCAAGCCCCCAAATCCCCAAATGTCCAAGTCCTCAAGTCCCCAAATCCTCAGATCCCTAAATTCCCAAATCTGCAAGTCCCCAAATTCCCAAGTCCTCAAGTCCCCAAATCCCAAATCTCCCAAATCCCCAAATTCCCCAAATCCTCAGATCCCCAAATCCCCAAATTCCAAACCCAAAATCCCGAATCCCCAAATCCCTCAGGATGACTCATTCCCGGCCTAGGAGCCGCTTCCACTTGGACACCCCCAGGACAATCCTGGAATTCCAGACCCACATCCGACATCGCCTTCCCATCCCCCTTCCCGGGATTCTCCCTGCGGGAAGGAAAATCCAAGGGAAAAAATTCCTTGGAAAACCTAAAGGGACAAATTCCTGGAGAATCCAAAGGAACAAATTCCTGGAGAACCCAAAGGAAAAAATTCCTTGGAGCATCCAAAGGAACAAATTCCTGGGGAACTCAAAGGAATAAAATCCTTGGAAAATCCTAAGGAAGAAATTCCTTGGAGAATCCAAAGGAAGAAATTCCTTGGAGAACCCAAAGGAATAAATTTTTGGAGAATCCAAAGGAACAAATTCCTGGAGAACCCAAAGGAAAAAATTCCTTGGAAAACTCAAAGGAGCAAATCCTTGGAAAATCCAAAGGAAGAAATTCCTGGAGAATCCAAAGGAAGAAATTCCTTGGAAAATCTAAAGGAAGAAGTTCCTTGGAGAATCCAAAGGAAAAAATTCCTGGAGAATCCAAGGGAAAAAATTCCTTGGAAAACCTAAAGGAACAAAATCTTGGAGAATCCAAGGGAACAAATTCCTTGGAAAACCTGAAGGAAGAAATTCCTTGGAAAACCCAAAGGAATAAATTTTTGGAGAATCCAAAGGAACAAATTCCTGGAGAACCCAAAGGAAAAAATTCCTTGGAAAACTCAAAGGAGCAAATCCTTGGAAAATCCAAAGGAAGAAATTCCTGGAGAATCCAAAGGAAGAAATTCCTTGGAAAATCTAAAGGAAGAAGTTCCTTGGAGAATCCAAAGGAAAAAATTCCTGGAGAATCCAAGGGAAAAAATTCCTTGGAAAACCTAAAGGAACAAAATCTTGGAGAATCCAAGGGAACAAATTCCTTGGAAAACCTGAAGGAAGAAATTCCTTGGAAAATCCAAAGAAAGAAATAACTTGGAAAACCTAAAGGAACAAATTCCCTGGAGAAATCAAGGGAACAAATTCCTGGAGAATCCAAAGGAACAAATTCCTGGAGAACCCATCTGTTTCCCAGCCTTTTCCCAGCTTTTCGCAGCTTTTCCCAGCCTTTTCCCATCCTTTCCCAGCTTTTCCAGCCTTTCCCAGCGTTTTCCACATTTCTTCAGGAATGGGAAGCAGCCAGATCCGGGATGATCTGGGATGAAAACCAATGGGAACAAGTGGACCCAGCTCGGGCTCATCCCACCATTTTCCCATGGGAATAGCGGTTATCCAGGTGTTCCACACTTCCAAGAGCCACGCAGGGGCTCATTTGCATCTCATTTGCATCCCGACTTGTGACCAGGGATAAATTTATCCCGGTGACTCAGAGCCTCTGGCTCCCTCCATTCCCAGCTGGAATTTTCCCGCTCTCTCCCTTTCTCCCCACTTTTCCAAGCCCAAAATTCCCAAATTCCCTGTTCCAACCTCCCCCCAGAGCCAGAGCTTGGAACGATCCAGGATTGCCAGGAAAAAGGAAAATTCCCTTCTGGAAAACCAGGAGTGAGGGGAAATGGAGGGAAAGCTTTGGAAACTCCAGGGTTTCCTCCCTTTTTCCTGGAATTTTTACTCCATGGAATGGGCTGGAAAAGCTTTGGATAATCCAGGGTTTCCTCCCTTTTTCCTGGAATTTTTTATTCTGTGGAGAGCTCCAGGAAATCTTTGGATACCTGAGGCTTTGCTCCATTTTTCCTGGAATTTTTTCCTCCATGGAATTGGCTGGAAAAGCTTTGGACACTCCAGGGTTTCCACCCTTTTTCCTGGAAGTTTTTAATCCATACCTGAAGATTCCTCTGTTTTTCCAGGAGTTTTTGTCTCCATGAAGAGCTCCAGAAAATCTTTGGATACCTGAGGTTTCCTCTTTTTTTCCTGGAATTTTTTCCTCCATGGAATGGGCTGGGAAAATTTTGGATACTGGAGGGTTTCCTCCCTTTTTTCTGGAATTTTTTTCTTCCACACCTGAGATTTCCTCCCTTTTTCCTGGAATTTTTACTCTGTGGAGAGCTCTGGGAAAACTTTGGATACCTGAGGTTTCCTCCCTTTTTCCTGGAATTTTTTCCTCCCTGGAGAGGGCTGGGAAAACTGCAGGAATCCAGGAATGTTTGGGATGAGCCAACACCAGGATCCCACTGGAACAGGAGTCCGGGAAGGAGGAAATCTGGGATTTTTCCATCCCAGGATTCAGCTCCATTCCTGAGTCACTGCTCCCAACCATAAAAAAACCTTGGGATGGACAGGAAAGAAAATTCCCATGGATTTGGTTTCTTTTGGGATTTTTTCCATACGAATCCCAAGGAATTCTTGATTTTCAGTGGATATTTAAAATTCCCACCATTGTGGCCACATTTGGATGGATTCTCCCATTTTTAATGGTTGGAAAACCAGGAAAATTCCCAAAAAACCAAGGAATTCAACGGTCCAGAGGAGCTGTGGCTGCTCCATCCCTGGAATTGTCCGAAGCTGGACAAGGCTTGGAAAATTCTGGGATAATGGGAAGTGCCCATGGAATTTGGGGACTTTCTGCTCATTTCCCAAGGATTCTGCTCCTTTTCCAAGTATTCTGCTCCATCCCAAACATTCCCGTCCCAAAAACCAGCAAAAACCTCTCCTTTCTACCTCCAGATCCCACATTTCCATCCTTTTCCAGAAATTCCACGAGCTCCTTCCTCTCTCCTGCTCTGGTGCTCATCATCCCAAATCCTTTCCCAGTGGGATAAATCCCACCTGGAAAAATCCCTGGACATGTGGGCAGAGCTGCTGTGGGAAGACCAGGAAGGTCATGGGATTCCTGGGAATTCTCCTCACCTGGAATGCCGTCTGGCTGTTGTAATTCCGGATTTCCTTGCTGGCGCCTCGGAAGAGGAGAACCCGGGCACAGCTTTCCTGGGAAGGGAAAAAAAAAAACAGGAATGGGAGGGATAAACCATGGGAATTAAAGGGATTAAGCCATGGGAATGGAAGGGATTTAATCATGGAATGCTGTCTTGGGAAATCCCAGATCCGGCTGGGATATGAACAGGAACAGCCTCATCCCAGGATCCGGAGTGGAATCCACATGGAAGAGCCCTCAGGATTTGGGAAAAGTGGGAAACCAGGATGGGGCTCCAAAGAAGAACAGCTTTATTCCAGGATAGAGAGTGGAGTCCATATGGAAGAACCCTCTGGATTTGGGAATGCTGAGAGCCATGAGAGTTCTCTGGCTGTCCCAGAAAAATTGGAAATGGGATGGATTAAAGCATGGAATGTTCTCTTGGAAAATCCCAAATCAGGCTCGGCAACAGGAATAGCCTCATCTCAGGATCCGGAGTGGAATCCACACGGAAGAACCCTCGGGATTTGGGAATGCTGAGAGCAATGACAGTGCTCCGGCTGTCCCAGGAAAATATTTTGGGAATGGGATGGGTTAAACCATGGAATGTTCTCCTGTGAAATCCCAAATCAGGCTGGGGCTCCAAGGAGAAACAGCCTCATCCCGGGACAGGGATGGATTCCACCCTCTAGATTTGGGAATGGTGAGATCCATGGATGTCCCAGGCTGGTGCCACCTCCCCCATGATGTCCCCTGTCCCCAAATCCCAGAGGTTCCACCATGGGATCTTCTCCTGGGGAACCCAAACCCAGGAGTTACAAGGAGAAACCTCATCCTGGGACAGGGATGGATTCCACCCTCTAGATTTGGGAATGGTGAGACCCAGGAGTGTCCCAGGCTGGTGCCACCTCCCTGGTGATGTCCCCTGTCCCCAAATCCCACAGATTCCACCATGGGATCTTCTCCCGTGGAACCCAAACCCAGGAACTCTGTGGAGAAACGGCTTCAAACGGCCTCATCCCGGGACAGGGATGGATTTCACCCTCTGGATTTGGGAATGGTGAGATCCATGGATGTTCCAGGCTGGTGCCACCTCCCCGGTGATGTCCCCTGTCCCTGTCCCACCTGGTTGTAGAGGGCGCAGATGTGCAGGGCGGTGTTTCCTGAGGCGTTCTGGGCCGTCATGTCCGCTCCGTAGAACAGGAGATGCTCCAGGTGCTGCACGTGGCCGTAGCGACAGGCCTGGAAAACAGGGAAAAGCGGGAATCAGGGAGCGGCAGGAAGGGCAGGAATCCCAAAAATCCTCTGCTGGATTCAGCCAGGCTTGGAAAAGTTGGACGTGGAAGTTGGGAATTCTGTAGGAATGGATGTGGCTCCTCACAGCTCCACCTGGGCATCCATGGGATGAATGAGCTCGGGATAATGGGAAAAGTTTGGATCATCCTGGATCCAGAGGTTCCTCCAGGCTGGTTGGTGGCTCGGGGTGAACTCAGGGCCCCAGATCTCTGGAAAATTGGGATGTTTTCCTTCAGGGTTGGTAAATCCCAGGATTCAAGGATCAGCCAAGGAGGTGGAGGCAGCAGGGAGGGTCAGATCCATGAATTGGGATCACAAGGACAACATCCCGGGAATTTTTATCCCCCTCTTGGAGTGGGGGGGTGTTTTGGGAGATATTCCGATGGGATCCCACCCCTCCTTCTCCCAAAGGATCTGGAAAAGTCGGGACTCCTGACTCCCAATCCCCTTGGAGAAAGGGGATTCAGTGCTGAAAACAGGGATAGGCACAACTGGGATTTGGATCCAGGATCCCGAAATTTTCTCCTTGGAGCCAGCCATCCTTTGGGAAGGATCTCAACCACTGGGAGAGACCGGAAAATCTGGCATAGAGCCAAAGCTGGCCCAGTCCAGCCCTCAATCCTGGGAATGGGATGACCCCATCCATGGACAGCATTCCCAGAGTCCAGCCCTCAACTCCAGGCATGGAATGATCCCATCTATGAGCACCAGGAGAGCATTCCCGTGGTTGGATCCCATCCCTGTGGATCCTGTCCTACCTGGTGGATCTACGTCCATGGACACCTGGACAGCATTCCCAGAGTCCAGCCCTCAATTCCAGGGATGGAACCACCCCATCCATGAACACCAGGAGAGCATTCCTGTGTCTGGATCCCATCCCTGCAGATCCTATCCCACCTGGTGGATCTCCTGCCTTCCACCACCTGCTGGATCTCCATCCATGGGCACCAGGACAACATTCCCAGAGTCCAATCCTCAACCCCAATCCAGCCCTAAACCTCAGCCATGGAACCACCCCACCCATGAACACCAAGAGAACATTCCCATGTCCAGATCCCATTCCCATGGATCGCATCCCACCTGGTGGATCTCCTGCCTTCCACCACCTGCTGGATCTCCATCCATGGACACCATTCCTACAGTCCAGCCCTCAACCCAGGGGATGGAACCGCCCCATCCATGGGCACCGGGACAGCATTCCCGTGGTCGGATCCCATCCCTGCACATCCCATCGCACCTGGTGGATCTCCTGCCATCCGTTCTCGTCCACGCAGCCGAGCCGGGCGTAGTCGTGCAGCAGGAGCTCGCAGCAGTAGGGGTCCCCCCCCACCATGGCACTGTGGTAGAGAGGGGTCAGCCCCCGGCTGTCCTTGTAATCCGGGGATGCTCCCAAATCCAGCAGCGTCTGCCAGGGAAGCAGGGAAAAGTTCCCTTGGGAATGTCTGGGATGAGGTGCTCGCCCCGTGTCCCGTTGGGGAACTGGGCAGGGGAGAGGCCTGGAGGGAAAAGGGGAAAGAAGGGAGGGAGGGAAGGAGGAAGAAAGGGAAATGAGGGAAAGGAGGAGAGGAGGGGAAGGAGAGAAGGAGGGAAGGAGGGAGAATCTGGGAAGGGGAGGGAAGAAGGGGAAAGAGGGAGTGA
>VWZW01001527.1:11546-21783 GCA_013397115.1 Edolisoma coerulescens
TGTAGACTTGTGAGCATCTAAGTGGCTATGCAGGTCTCTAACTGCTTCCTCCTGGATTGCAGGGGGTCTATTCTGCTCCCCATCCCTGTCTACCAGTTCAGGGGGCTGGTTGTCCTGAGGATAATCGGTCTTACTGTTGAAGACTGAGGCAAAGAAGGTGTTAAGTACCTCAGCCTTTTCCTCATCTTTGGTAACTATATTCCCCCCTGTGTTCAATAAAGAATGGAGATTTTTCTTGGCCCTGCTTTTGTTATTAATGTATTTATAAAAACACTTTTTATTATCCTTTACAGAAGAGGCCAGATTAAGTTTTAACTGAGCTTTTGTCTCTTTAATTTTCCTTCTGCATGACCTAATGACATCCTTAAACACTAACACTTCCAGAGTTACCTGCCCCTTTTTCCAAAGGTGATACACCCTCTTTTTTTCCCTGAGTTCCTGCAAAAGCTCCCTCAGGGCTCCAGCAGGCTCCCCTCAGCATATTGTGCAAGCTTATTTTGAGAGAACCAAAAAAAAAAAAAAAAAAAAGGAAAGAGTGAAAGAAAAGTGACTCTGCTCTCAGGAATTTAAGGAATTAGTTGTATTGATCATTCATAGTTGGGTCTACAGAGAACAGACATCCAGAGCAGAGCACAGTTCTGCACAGAGGGGAGAAATCAAGGCAATACCTTGATGCCCCCAAAGTCTTTGGGGTAACATTGCTTGGAAATTTGGTGCAGATGTTCATCACCAGTGATGCCCCAGCACAACCACTTTATTCATTTTTTTTCCCCATATTTTTTATACCCTCCTGAATTTTCCTGAGGGGCTGACCTGACTTGACCAGTTACTTCCCAATACACCACCCAGTATGAGAGGTTGTGAGGCTTCCCACCACCTGCCTCAATCCTCACAAACATCAAATCCTGCCCAAAATCGCTCAGTAAAAGGCCACAGTCAGGATTTCTCTAGCGTTGAGTGTGCACATGCTGCCTGTGGGCTTGGAGCATCATCCTGCTCTGGGCAGAGATGCTGCAGAAACTGCTACATCCGTACAGAAATCCTGGAGGATGGGACACCAAAGCAATAACCACAAAAAATTAAAAGCTGCTGAAACCAAGAAAGTCCAGATGAAGGTGGGTGTGGGAGATTCACACCATGGAAACACCCAAATTTATCAGTAATGGCTCCATGTTTGGTTCTCCCAAGCTGTGGCAGGAGGACTCACATCTCCCATCAATTGGAAGTGGCAGGAAAATTCTGGTGTGGCTTTTCTACTCGACACATGAACACTTCTAAGATGATGAAACCATGTCATCTATACTTTTTCTTTCCAAGCTCCAGCAGTTTTATTAGGAGTTTGGGAAGAAAAAGTTCTTTTTTTTTTCATTCAGGAAAAACCAAAACATTTTATCAAAATTGAATTTAAATAACGATAATAAAAAAACTAACACAGGTCCTGTCTAGTTCTCAGCTCTCAGCCTTGTCCTGGTGCCAAGTTCATGAATGTAAAGGGGAGGTAGGCTGGGTGTCTTTTGTTTTGCTTGTTTTGTTTTGACATAGCTAAAGATTTTCCTGTAATCAACGACCTTGAGAGGAAACATCAAGTTTAGCACACAGTGAGCTATCTCACCTGCTGGGACTACTCCCAGCTGATCAAGTCAAGAGCTATCTAAATCATCACTGATTTCTGCAATAATAACAACTTGTCACTGAAAATGGGAATACAACTGTGTTCCTGATAAGGTTTTTAAATGTCTCTAATTGGATCTTTCCTCAATGATATTAGGATTAGACACAAAATAAATTATCCAATTGCAGAAGTGTTTCAAACTATGAATTTATATATATATATACATTTATAGATTTTTTTTAAGAGCACACCTTTGACCCAATGCATCTTCTCATGCTCTTCCTAAACTTCTCACCATCTCACCCTCTCTTCTCCTTCATTCCTCTGTGATCCCTAGGGCTGGATTTCCCACCAAACATCAACCGTGACACAACACTCACCATGGTATCATCTACTCTGAACTACTAACAAAAGTCTCTTAATTTTCATAGAACCACTGAATGGTTTGGGTTGGAAGGGACCTTTAAAGGCCATCTAGTCCAACCCCTCTGCCATGGGCAAGGACACCTTCCACTAGATCAGGATGCTCAGGTTTTGTGGTACCCTCACCTTGGCCACTTATGGAGGTGACACTGCACACACAACCAATAATCCAACATGAACAGGTAAAGGCAACAGATAAATTACCGTAGATGTCCACCAAGAAATCATAGCACCAAAAGCAGATTGGTCTTATGGACCTCTCCTAGAAGGGCCAGGACCCAGATGGGAGCTCCTGGGACAGCAAGGAGATCATAGAATCCTAGAATGGTTTGGGTTGGAAGATAACATAAAGATCATTTAGTTCCAACCCCCTGCCATGGGCAGGGACACCTTCCACTAGACCGGGTTGCTCAAAGCCCCATCCAATCCGGCCTTGAACACTTCCAGCATGGGGGCACTAATCACCTCTCTGGGCAACCTGTGCCAGTACCTCACCACCCTCAAAATCAAGAACTTCTTCCCAATATCTAATCTAACCCTGCCCTCTGCCAGTTTGAAGCCATCCCCCCTTGTCCTGTCACTCCATGCCCTTGTCAAAAGTCCCTCTCCAGCTCTCTTGTAGCCCCTTTAAGTACTGGAAAGTGCTCTTAAGTCTCCCTGGCACCTTCTCTTCTCCAGGCTGAACAACCCCAACTCTCTCAGCCTGTCCTCTTAGGAGAGGTGCTCCAGCCCTCTGATTACCTTCATGGCCTCTTCTGGACTTGCTCCAACAGGTCCATGTCCTTCTTATGTTCCCAGGAGGCAGCTCTGCTGGAAAATGAATGCTGTGGGCACCACCAATGAAGAGAAGAACCTATGGTCCTTCCTCCTTTATCCATCAGCACATTGTGCTTAAAAAAAGTTGGTTGGACTGGTATCAGTATGATGTGTCATTTGACTGGGGCCAAAGCTGAGACCAAGTTCAGTGCCTCTCATGCCCGATAATCTCTCTTGGCTGACCTTAAGCGGCATTTGTGAGCCTGAGGCAGAGCCATGACTCCCATCTTCTCCTGCTTGTTGAGATGGAAGAGATGGAGACACAAACCCCAGAGCTTTTTATGGGTTTTTGCATGCTCTTCTGGAGTGTTCTCAGGACAGTTTGTGGCACTCCAGTTGCAGTTTTGCCCCTCGTTACTGGCAAGTGCTGGTTTTACAGGATCTCAGTAAAAACACCTCCCTGAACTTACTCAAGAAGCGAACATCAAGGCAAGGAAAACAACAAGCATGATGTGCAACCACACAGCTCATCGAAACAAGGAAAAACAGGCCCAAAAAAGGAAATTTTAATTCCTTTCTAGTTTCTCAGATAATTTACAGGCTATTTGGGTGGGAGAACAAACAAAAAAAACCCCAAGAAAAATCCTTAAAGACAGATTTCCAGGTACACTTTAAAAAAACAAAGGAAAAACATTCAAATTAAAGGATATATTCTGCTGCAGAAAAGGATCTTTGTGCCTTTAACAGAGTTTGTGGCAGCCCAGAGACATCACCCATAGCAATATTTGCCCCAAACCTTTTATATCTCCCTACACACAAGGGCTAGACAGCGTCACCCCCCAGCTTTTGATGGCTGGGATGGTTTCTGAAAAGCTAATTTAGAGGATGGGATGGTCATTTGTTAAGCTCCTGTTGTTTGCAGAGAAAATAAACCCTTACCTACCGCAGGGATGCCACCACCCAAGGTGGCCCATGGGGCCCTTCCACCATACCAACACAAGAGCCCTCAAAGAGCTGAGGCAGTCAGTCACATCAACAAATACTTAGGGAGTCTTCAATCTGTGGACTATTGACACGATAAACCCTAATATCTCTTTAGGAGCTATTACAGCCAATTGTGTCAGTAGGTACTTATGGAGTCCTTAATCTGCAGATTGGCAGGCTAGACCATAAATTTGTGTCTATGTCTAACTAGGCAGCTCTTATTACTCATCACAGACAGTAGTCATGCAGGCTAAAGAGCCTTAAGATTACTTTTTTAATTTATTAGCAAGTTGTCCAATCAATCACTCAAATGGCTCCTTGTTCCTTGCAAAATCAGTCAACCTTGCATGAAAATAAATGTTAAGTTTCACCGCAAGATTTCAATTTGCTGATGCTTACTAAGATTGAGTCTGATGAGGTCAAGCAGGATAAAATATGGCAGAAGCCATCAGGGGAAGGAGTTTCATATTTCCCCATTTTTCTAGGGCTTTGGTTCAGGTTTGTATTAACAGTGACCTGAAAGTTTGGGAGGACTTTGCTTGGTCCCCAGGCGACACAACCTAAAACTGCCATCACCTTCCTCACAGCTGGGAATCCCCCTTGTGAAATCAGGACAAAAATGAGGTCAGGTGAGATGGTGGGTAGAGATGATTCACCCCTGAGGATATCCCCTCACGTTCCCACCCCAGCTTGGTGCTGCCCTGAGTCAGCCTTCCCCCAACCTGGAACCAAGCCCTGACCTTTTCGAGGGTTAATTCAGCAAGAATATAAAAGCGAGAAAGAAAGAAAGAAAGAAGCCCTGCAAGCATGTTGCTGCAGACCTTCAGAGACTCAAAAGCAAACACCACTATGGCAGATGCCAAGGCTGGACCAGGAGTGATGTCCAAAAATATTAAAAAATATATTAAAAATATAGGGCGATCCATGTCCCCTGCATTGCAGGACAGCAAAGAAAGAACCCAAGTGAAACTGCCGAGTTCATGGAGTCCACCAAACCAGAAATTTGATTAATAAACATCTTATTAGTCACTGCTACTGTCTAATTATGGTGATTAATCAACTACCACGGCTAAAAAGGACTCTAGAAGAGAAGAGCCCTTTTCTTGTGACCATTCTCTTTAAAAGCCAAGCAAGGCTGGAGCTACAAGGCGGTGGGGTGGGGGGGAAAATATGCAGGCACACACCAAAAATGCCTGTCTGCCTGTCTCCAGTGGTTAGAGGAGCCAGCTGACTCCAGTTTCCTCCGTACCAGGCTTCAGGCCTCATCAGCCATGCAAATTATAGAGTACCGTGCTGTCTGAAGGCCGAATTTCGACTCAGCTCAGAGAAAAGCCTTAGAGGAAGGGTGGGGATGAAGAAGCCAGCCAAATCCATTCATAATATTTACAGTAAATGGGCCTCTTTGCTGTTGTTTAGTATACAGTCAGCCTAATTATTTTTGAAGTTTTAATTTAAAGAACCTTCTTTATCTGCCTCTCCTTCTGCACCCCTCAAAGGTGTGGGAAAACTTTTCCCTTGTTTCAAAAAAGCAGTAGGACGGGAATCCCTTCCCCAAGCTCCAACTCGACAGCTGGGTGGGACAAAGGGATGCTGCAAGAGGTGAGACCCTTCCAGAGTGGCCTTGCCAAAATCCGTGGAGTTTTTAAGACTCCCAGGACATCCAAAGAGGCACAAGGGCATGCAGGTCCATGTGGAAACCCCTCAGAAATCCTATTTTTGCTGCACGTGTGTGGTTGCTGTTCTGTGCTGGTGGGGACTTGCTGGCTCAGGAGGTGGTGCAGGTGCTCCACTGCCCCGTGCACCCTCCAGCCTTCTCCCCTTCCTTGAGGGCAACCCAGAAAAATCCCACTTTTGTAACGAATCACCCAACAGATTTATCTAGAAAACACAGCCAGCACTCATGAGATGCTGCCCTGGGAGCCCCAAGTGACTCAGGGCTGGTACCAGCCCCAGCTCCCAGAGAGGAGCAGCCACCTCCATGCCTCAGCCTCAGCAGCTACCTGGACACACCTCTTCCCCACCCATACCCAACCCAGATCTCAACCAGAAACCTTCTGAGAAAGAGAAACCAGCACACAAAGGGCTCCTGACTTGCTGCGATGCAAATCAGATGTGAGGATGAGCTTGCCAAGAATCTCTCTCCCGGCTTGGGCTGTGCTGGAGGCTCCTGTGGCAGAATCCTGCCCGTCACCTTTCTGGGATAAATCACTCCACGGATGCTGAAGCCACCAGAGGCCACTGGGCCGTGCCAGCCATGGGGTCACAACCCCCCTCAGTGCAGTCACTCAGCTGGGGTTTAGAGGATGACCTTAAAAAGCTTTTGCAATGAAACTTAAAGCTTCACTGCTGCAGGGAAGGTCCTTCAGTACTCAGAGGTGCCCTGGGGAGGGCAGGGATACAGCCCCCAGGGAAGCCACAGCCCTCCACTGACAACATGTAGCTATGTGCGTTACAAGTTAAAAACCTTGTTAGGACTTTAATAAAAACTGAAGTAGAGCAGTCTAGGATTTCCAAATGGATACCTAATACACAGATGTGTGTTAGGATCTTTTTTCCCCCCTAACTGCATTATACACACACACATACACCACACAGCATCACTGCTGTTCTCATTCCAGTAGTGAAAAAAACCCCTCTCCGTGCAGCACACTGACCCAGAATTCTCCCCCAAAGACTGAAAGCAGACGTGAATATATGTTTCTCCCCACACCAAAAAACCAAAAATGCCCACTTCCCCAGCAACTTTTCCCAGAGCAGCATCTCCCTCTCAGGGATGTAAACCCATGGAAAAAGCAGAGTAGGAACAAAAGTCCTTTTCACGTTTGTAGTGCCTCGCTCCATAACAATTATGAAAACTGTTTAGCTGGGCTGGCATTTGGAGCATTTACTGCATTCCTGCCAATAAATTCCAGTCCCGGATCCGATGGAAAAGGCTCCCTCCCTCCTCTTTCCCCTCCCTCCCTTCCCTTCACTCCTCCTGGCTTTCTTTACAACCTAATACCCTGTCGACGCGGGGCCAGGGCCTACTTAGGGGGAAAAAAAAACACCCAGCGCCAGACTGGAGACAGCAGGCAGACTGAAAAAGTTAATCATTACTTCTGTCTGCCTTCATAATCTAATCACGCCTATTCCTAAGAGCAGGCGGCGCAGCACGCTGGTGTACGGGCAGGGTCACCGTCCAGGGATGGACGGACGGACACACGGACAGCACCAGGCCCGGCCCGGGTAGGGGGGCAATCAAGGGATGGACAGACAGGACAGATGGCGTTGGGAAGGAGTTCACAAGCCTGGCCATGCACACACACCCCTCCCCTCGCCTCTCACTTTGCTCTGGATTAATAACGCGTAGCAATTATAGAGAATATTATATTCATTAAGTAATTACCCTCCCAGCGCTCTGTCGGAGCTGGCACCCCCTTCTCGCAGACAGAGGCCAGCAGAGGTTTGCCCCGGGCTATAAAACGGGGCAGGTCGGCAGCACCTGGGTTAAAAAAAACCCCAAAAGCTCCTCGTGTCTCATCTCACCCCACTGCTGCTGGCAACAGCAGAGCCGTGTCCCACATGGGGACCTGCCACGACCAGGGTGGTATCACCAACACACAGCAGCATCCTCCCCTGGGCACAAAACTTGGGGGATTTGGGGTGTCACCAACACCCAGCAGCATCCTCCCATGGGGATGACACCCAAGGGATTTAGGCATCTCTTAGATGCAGGAGCATCCTCACGCAGGGATAAAAAGCCCAGGGAATCTGGGGTTTGGCAAGCCCAGCATCACACCAGCTTCTCCAGAAAATAACTGCAGTGCAACTCTCAGGTGAGCCAAGGCTTCATGCTGTTGACACCCAGGATACATTTTCCATGCTTGGCTGTGACAAAGAACAGGAAAACTACAGGCCTCTGCCTATGATTTATGGGTTTGTTCCTTATCGTGAGCTGAAAAGTCTCAGACTGGCTTCCAAAGAAAATGAATTCATCAGTTCAAATGCAGTGATGTAACTTCAGGCTCCCAGCTCCTTTTCCAAATAAAACTCCTGTTACTTGATTCCTGCTCGAAGAATGATTTTATGGAGTTTTTGACTCCGTCCGCTCTGCCTGGGAAGGTGCTGCCGGAGCCCAGCCACGGGGTCACTGACAGCATCCCGTGTGGGCGAGCAGGACCTCATCTCATGGCTTAGTTTCTTGACTATTTTGCCATTTTCCCTGGTTTTCTACTCAAAACCTCACCTTGCACACCAATGTGCAAACAGACACTCAACTCCTCTGGTATTATTTTGCATCACCCACCATAGAGGGGGCTGCTCCTCAGCAGCGACACCCGGTGATTTTTATCACCTGTACATTCAACCCATAGCCTTCCATCACCAAAAATCACTGGATCCACAGCCAACTCCGCCACTTGCAAAACTGACAGATTTCTGAACTTCCACCACCTTCCTAACAGCCGAGTTTCTCCACCACAAAGTCACCTCTTATTGACGCAGTTCTGATTTCTACGAACAAAATCTCTTCAACCTATATAAATATTATATAGAACTCTATACAAACATGGAACATATTCAATATACAACCGATATATTGAATATATTCAACATACATATCTATAGAATATATATATTGGATGTTGACTATATCCTATATAATTATATATATTATATATTGAATAAATTATCTCCATATATATTCAACATATACACACAGGTTGAATAGATTTTGCTCAATATTTAACCATCTACAGTCTCACTTATTACATACACCTATAAGGCACATATTTGCAACTCGGGTTAAGAGCCTGAGCAGTTCTGAATTATTCCTTTAACAGCAAAATTTGGCTTTCCACATACTCAGGAAAAAGCCAGGAAAGCCATGGGAGCCAGGACTTCACCCCAAAGCCTGCTCACCAAACCCCAGCACCCCAACAAGGATCCCACTTGATCCCTGAGGGAGGATGAGGAAGGACCACAGAGCCAGGTACAGGTCATCACACACAGAGGAGCATCACCAAGAGCATCACCAGGACCTCCTGCCACCAGCCCACAGTGCTTCAGCACTGCCAGCACAACCCAACCAGGGAGGCTGAAGCCAGTAGGTTTTTTATGTAGTGAGGTTAAAAGGGTAGAGAAGGGCTGAGCCAGCTCTTACAGGGTGGTTTTTTTTTTTTCCCCTTGCAAGTTAAAACCAAGATAATGACACTGGGTGGGGACCAATTTGAAGGGCTGAGCAGCCAAACCAAAATTAGTCTCCCAGCCAAGAGCTTCCTAGGCCTCACAGTTTGGGGAAGGAAGCTGAGAAAAAGCATGAAAATAAAAAAAAAAATTCCTCGGGAAGCTGGACCGTCGCACTCAAGCAAAGGTGACCCTGCTAGTCAAATATTTTTCAACATAATAAAAATAAAATCAAGTACTGGAGCAGCCTCCCTTGGAAAAGCAGGGCCTATGAGATGGTGTTTTTTCCTCCTTTTTTCTCCTTTTCTTTCTTTTCCCTCCCCTGGCACTTTCTTTCCTTTCACTAATAACTATGTTTTCTTGCATTTTTTTTTTCTTGGCTCTTTCCTCATAAAAGACTGATGTAATTTCCTGTCTTGTCCCAATGTTTCCTGTTAATTAACAGGGTGAAAGTTATCATCATGCATTTAAATGGAAACCCAAAAGAGGGGAGGGAAAAAAAAAGGGAAAAATAAAAAAGAAAAGAAAAAAGAAAGGAGAGAAAAGGGCTGTCTGTCAGCAAACACCATATCACATCCCCAGCAGCACAAAACACCCTGGAAAAAGCTTTTTGGAACTGATGGCTTGAGCCCACAGGCAAAGACCCCCCCAAGGGTGGCAGNGTTTTTTTTTTTTCCCCTTGCAAGTTAAAACCAAGATAATGACACTGGGTGGGGACCAATTTGAAGGGCTGAGCAGCCAAACCAAAATTAGTCTCCCAGCCAAGAGCTTCCTAGGCCTCACAGTTTGGGGAAGGAAGCTGAGAAAAAGCATGAAAATAAAAAAAAAAATTCCTCGGGAAGCTGGACCGTCGCACTCAAGCAAAGGTGACCCTGCTAGTCAAATATTTTTCAACATAATAAAAATAAAATCAAGTACTGGAGCAGCCTCACTTGGAAAAGTAGGGCCCATGGGATGTGTTTTTCCTCCTTTTTTCTCCTTTTCTTTCTTTTCCCTCCCCTGGCACTTTCTTTCCTTTCACTAATAACTATGTTTTCTTGCATTTTTTTTTTCTTGGCTCTTTCCTCATAANCAGAAGAAGGAAAACAGAAGGAAAAAAGAGGGAAAACAGGAAAAGAAAATGGAAGGAAAAAGTCAAAAAAACAAAAGAGAACTAAAATAAAGTAAAATAACTTGTAGAGAAAGAGGCAGACAGCAACACCCAAGATGTTGCTTTTACGAAAAGAAGTTGAAGAACACAAAAGAAAAAAAAAAAAAGAAAACCCAGGGGCTAATCCAAAGACAGCAGGCGGAAATCCT